>JACXGK010007540.1:0-25011 GCA_016801125.1 Novumbra hubbsi
CCCATCAGGGTCAGTGTGATAAGGCAACAGACAATAAACCAGGTCCCCCTATTCCCCCCTTGATCTCTTGACTCATGGCCCTACTCTGGAATGTACTAATTAACATTTTAACACCCCAGCCTGGCTTGCTCTCTCTAAATTCAGCTTCACTGGCCCTGTTTGTTTCTAACAGCTAATCTTTAACAAAAATATTCCACAGGTATTGATGCAGAATTCTGTTTGAGTGTGCCCTGAATTTTAAATAAATCGTGAACAGCCCCACACCATCACACCTCCTCCTCCTTGCTTCATGGAGCAAACCAAAACCCTTCAAATTAGACCCATCAGACCAAAGGACAGATTTTCACCAGTCTAATGTAAATACTTTTTTCTTGGTCAAAGCAGGTCTCTTATTAATGGTGCAATTGATGGCCTAATTCTTGCAGTCTGCTCTGATCAGTTGATGTTGACATTAGTCTGTTTCTCTATGTAGCATTTAGGGGCTGCAATCTGATGTGCAATTAATTGCAGATTTCTGAGGGAAGCAATTATAATAACATTTTTGTTTGCAAAGTTGATGTGTTAGAAGCAGAAAAAATGGGCAAGCACAAGGATTTGACAGACTTTGACAAAGGCTAAATTGTGATGGCTAGACGGCTGGGTCAGAGCATATCCAAAACTGCAGCTCTTATGGGGTGCTCCACCTAAAAAAAAGTGGTGCAAGTTAGAAAAAGCAGCAACATGGTCATGGGTGGCTAAGCCTCATTGATGCATGTGGGGAGCTGGCCTGTACAGTACAGTAGCTCAAATTGCTGAAAAGGTTAATACCGGTTCTGATGGAACGGTGTCAGAACACAGTGCATCGCAGTTTGTTGCACATGGGGAGCATCTGTGGGATGTGCTGGACAAACAAGTCAGATCCAAGCAGTCCCCACCTCACAATTTACAGGGATCTGCGCCTAACCTCTTGGTGCCAGATATCACAGCACACCTTCAGAGGTCTAGTGAAGTCCATGCCTCAACAGGTCAGGGCTGTTTTGTGGGCAAAAGTGGGACCAACACAAAATTAGGCAGGTGGTCATAATGTAATGGCTGATCAGTGCATTTATTGCATCTAACGTTCAAAGGTTTGTAGTCACATCATTATTTGAGATCTTCAGTTTCTTGTAATTTCCTTGCATGGAATAGCCTTAATTTCTCAGAACAACAATAGCCTGACGGGTATCAGAAGAAAGATCTTTGTTTTGAGTCAGTAATGGAACCCACAAACGCTGATGCTGAAGATACTGAACTAGTCTAAATAAGGCCAGTTTTATTGCTTCTTAATTGGAAGAGGGTTTTCTAATGATCAATTAGCCTTTACAATTATGAACTTGGATTAGCAAACACAATGTGCCATTGGAACGCAGAAGTAAAGGTTGCTGATAAATGGCCTCTCTACGTCTATGTACAACCCTCTTTCCAAGAAAGTTGGAATGTGGTGTAAATGGTTAAAGATAAATAGAGTACAAAGATGAGAAAAAACATTTGAACCCTATATTTGATAGTAAATAGTACAAAGACAACAAATATAATGTGGAAACTGAGAATGTATGTTTCTTGAAAAATATATGCCAACTATGCCAGCAACACATTTCAAAAAAGCTGGAACCGGGCCAACACAAGACTGAAAACCTGGTGGAACTGGTCACAAATAATTAGGATAATTGACAACAGGTAAGTAACATGATTGTATATAAAAATTGCATCCCAGAGAGAATTAGTCCTGCAGATTGAAAGATGCATTCACCTCTCTTTGAAAGACTGTACAACAATTTTAAGAATAAATGTAAAATTGCAAAGAACTTGGGGATCTCATCGTTGAGAGAATCCAGAGAAATTTCGGTATGCAAGGAACAAGGCTGTTCATTGGATGTTTGTGATTTTCGAACGCTCAGATGGCACTGCATTAAAAACATTCATCAATTCTGTAGTGGACCACTTCAGAAAACCATTGTCTATGAACACAATACGTCGCAGCATCTAAAAGTGCAAGTTTTAACATGGACTAAGGCGAAAACTGTCCTGTGGATGCCGTGTCCTCTAAGCTAAAGTGGAGAGAGACAATCTGGTTTGCTATCACAGTTCAAAAGCCAGCATCCAGGATGGTATGGGGGTGCATAAGTGAACCTGGCATGGTTGAATTGCACATTGGTGAAGCCACCATTTATGCAGAACAATATATATACATTACACCTTATATGGGATCTACTGTACATATGTAATGTATGTTTTAACTTTTGCCCTTTTCTGGCCTCCAAATCAATTATGATTAACAAATTACAAAAACAAATGTGGCCCTCCATTTCATTTCAAAATCCTGATGTGGCCCCCGAGCCAAAATATTTGCCCACCCCTGGTATAAATGCTCACACATCCATATCATCATCCAATAGTATAATATTCAAAATGATAAAATGTAGTTACAATACAACATGCATGTACTGCAACAAAACATTAAACTAGTCTGCACGTTAACGTCCTTAAAATAGTGACTCACTAGACATTTCCTTAGCTAGCGGCCTCCCCCCTAACTATGCTAGCCAGGTTAGCTAGATACAAGCTAGATACAGTTGAAACGTAAATTGAATCAGTCAATAACATGCTGACAACCGTTAGAAAAAAAATTGTGTAGCTCTAGTGAATTTATACCATGCAGCAAATTATCATTAACATGAATGGCGTTGTGTAAATTGGAAGCTTGTCTCGCCAACTGCTACCCGATAAGGTTTTTTTAAGGGGGAACTTGGTCCTAAACCCCCAAATAATATAACGACAAATGAACCAGTCTTTAGTTCTTCGTTGACATACCACCATTTGCTTAAAATAAGAAATTATCAGGCAGGTGTAAAATAATCAAGGTAACAGCAATTAGCCTACTAGTGGACCGACCGCATCACTAGCAGCAGCACACCCACTCAAACAGATGTCGTTTTTCAAAATTGACCGCTCAATGGCCATTTTCCTGGATGACAGTCAGATTAATCATCTTGCTCAAAGCAACTCAATGAGACAGCCAATAGAAATAGTTTCATCATCATGACATGATAATAGGAAAATATGACTTATTCTAAAAAAAGAAATATGCATTTTATGTTATTTGTAGGCTGTTAGTTTATTGGTCAAATTATGTTTTCATTGCAGTGTAGGAATACAAATGTAATAATGTATGGTAAGGTTTGTTAATGAATTAATACTCTTGTTACTTCAGCTACAGCTACAGAGCAAACATTGCATATATCTATTGGACATACTGTGTGTACTGTACTGTACATGAATGCTAATGGCTGAATTGAAATGATGATATTACAGTTACATTCATGTACCCCTTAGAATGACCCTCATTCTACGGGCAAAAAAAACCTTAACAAACCCTAGACGTACAAATACAATACAAAAATACAATTTAGATTATTTTTGGACATTTCAAAGTGTTTTCTTCCCTCTCTGATTTTTAAGGACAAAGATATTACCTATATTCAGATCTAAGTATTTGAATCTTTCCTGGTGTGCATGTGTAAAGTTGCTATCCTCTGTTTAGTCTTTCAGCAGTCACAAATTTTTCAAACGTAAGCTTGAAAATGTTCTCTCTGCAGCAATTTAATACTATTAATTACCCTTAAAAACAAAATATCATGTTAACACTAGAAGCGCCAGAGCAGGCAAATTTTACCCAGTGTAGAGAAAAAAATATATATCTTTGCTCTCAATCAAATTCCAGAACCCTGCTTTTTTCACTTTTCCTAAATATATGTCTTATCACCCAATATTTTTAAATTGTCAAAATCACACAGAGAAAACTTGATTTAAGGCTTTTTTATTGTTGTTAAATGTTAAATTGCACGTTCTGCCATTTTTGTTCCTTCATTTCAAGGTTGCAATTCTCTTTTCTATCAGCAGATGTCGCAAGGGCTACAGTATATGAGTCTTCTGTTATTTAGAACAAATAAATCTTTAAAGTGTATAAATATATAGATCAGTGACATTCAATTAAAATGTAGAAAGGTCCAGTTAGACCAATTTACTTCAAGCAAAGGTCCGGAACGTCTTATTTGTGTTATGATTCAGTGCCATACATATTGAAGTAGTCTAGTAGTTGTATGTTTGTATGAATGTATGTATGTATAAAGCAACGGTTTATTTTATTGGACTCAAGTGAAATAAAGTGTACAATTCAATAATAATAATACATATAGCTGCAAGCAGAAATTTGGGTTACTCCAAAACCTTGGGGACAATTCGAAAATGTACAGACATGTGTACCGCACGCATACACAAAATGCGGAAGCGTAAAAGCAAATTTTACTCTGCAGCGACAGAGGGAGCTGAACCATGAACCCTGAGTTTACAATCGGTACACTCTAACCACTGCCCCACCAATGATAATATTAAATAGACTATTTCGGAATGTTTGGTATTTTTCGACTTGAAAATATACATGACGTAGTGAGCCTAATAATAAAACGTACAATTACAATAGGACTACTCCTGACGGAATAACCCTAATAATATTACATATGATAACATTAAAAGTCCACTGAGTAGTCTAAAGTCTTTGATTGACACAGACATTTGGACAAACGTTCGAAAATACATAGAAGCGAGAGCTGAGCAAAATTATGCAGGGAAGTTAAAATTGACAGATGCCGAAGTAAAAGCATTCGTGGATCTTATTTTTTTGAGAGGTGCAAAGCATGAAACTTGATGATTATTGGTCGACCAATATGAAAATAAAAAATTCGGAGATATCTGCGCTTTGATGACAGGACCACAAGGACTGCCCGTCTTGTGAATGCTACATTTGCGATGATATTGGAGGTATTCGATACATTTGTGAAAAACAGTGCAGTGAGAACATAACTGTAGTAGATGAACAAGGCACGGTGTCGCTTTACACAATACATGGCCAATACACCGGACACATTTGGCATTAAATTCTGAATAGCCACCAACAACATGTTGAATGCACAACGCAATGTATGGAGAAATGAAAGTGGTGGACAATATTGTTATGCGACTGCGAAAAGGAGATGTAAAGTCAGCGTTCAATGTTCTTGTGAGCTCTGCCAGACGTGTTAGCGACTTGACTTAAAACCAAATCTATTGATTCGCGAGACATGCTCCTTGACATTGCCAGTTCAGTTGCCAAATATGTTATATTATGCTTTGTATTCTCAGCGACTTTTGTTTGCGGTTTTTAGGTTTGTTTCCAGTGCAGTGAGAACATAATTGTAAATTAAAAATATTTCCCCATTAAGGCGTGGTGTTGCGTTACACAATAAATGGCCAATAAACCAGACACATTTGGAATTAAATTCTGGGTAGCCGCAAACAAAATATATGTTGAACGAACAACCCTATTTATGGAAAGATGAAAGTAGGCCGGCTGGTCAGCGGTTAGCGGACTGTATTGTTATGCGTTTGAGATGTAAAGTCAGCGTTCAATGTTCAGGGAACCAATCTTGTGAGTTCTGCCAGACATGTTAGCGATTTGACTTGAGACCAACTCTGTTGATTCACGATGCAGTCTTTAGGTGGGGGATGGGTGCATTCTTTACTAGCTCAAGCAAAGAAACCCTGAGCACAATACAATTCCCTAAGTCTAACCTAGAGTATTGTCCTGAAATAAATTATCCTGACGACTTTGTCCAATTAGAAATAATCAAAGTATTTAATCACCGGAGTATCATGTCCCTATCAAACGTGCACGGCCCTTGTTTCGGCTGGGACCAGCTGGGAAAGAGAGCTTTGTTTAGATACATTCAAATTTTATAGGTTCTCCTTAAGGGAGCCTATTGGTCATATCTTCTTGTACGTCTTCACGCTGCGTGGTGTGCGTAGTGTTCTGATTGGCTGGACTGAGTCTCCCTGATTGTCCGACCTCTTCCGTACAAGAAGCTCCATCTAGCGACCATTATGTGTCAGTAAATAGGTCCCTGACTCATGGGCAAATTTTGCCCAAACGGCGCTTTAGGGGGGTAACAATGGTTGGCGCTTCTAGTGGTAACAACACATCCTCAATGACCGGCAATTTTAAGTAAAGCAATTTGAATGACTACTGATTTCTGTAATTGTACATGCATTTCTTTATTATTATAAACATGAAAAATCTGTGGAATATTCTCTCCAAGTTCATGTAAAATTACATTTGAATCTGTAAAAATACCATGAATGGCTATTAAAAAAACATAATATTCCTGTCATCTTTAAATATGGTAAATACCTTGTCATTTTAAGGGTGTACATTTAAATTACAGCAATTCTCTGTAAATACACAGGCATTACATAGTTTTTTTTGAAAAACAGGAAAGATTTGTAAAAATATACAGAAAATGTCCTGTCATATGGCTGTAACATAACATGTGGAAAATGTGAAGCACTGTGAATACTTTCTTGGATGCACAGTATGTGAGCAAAGCATTTGATTATGTTTGGTTGTGTGTTATACCATGCAGGGATGTCTCTCAATTGGTAGCGCACCACCCAGCTGTGTAAAGCCTGGCTACAGGTTCCCATACGTAATGACACATTTGCTGTGTGTATGAACTAGTAGATCTCCGACAGAAGGGGCTACAGGTCTGGTAGAGAGGGCGGTACCAGTGGGATCATAAAGGCCAGGGCATGTGAGGAGAAAGGGAGAGAGAGATATCAAGATGGAGAGGGAGGGATTGATCAGTTAGAGGAAGTTTGACTATCACACCTCACTGAAGTTGTGATGATTCATTCCCTTAACAAATTTTTTAACAAAAATCTCCTTTCCAGTTCAGTGTAAGGCAACTAGATTTAGCTGTGGGACAATTGTTGTATTGGGTGACTGGAATGTGGCTGAAATGACTGGTTGATTGGGTGGCTGGAATGTAACTATTATATTTACTGTAATGAATGTGGTTGGGGGGTATAGAGAACAGGCAAGGGCTAGGCAGGAGACGTAGTCGAGGGCAGGCAGGGGACTGGTACACGGAATGACGGTAGTAGCTTAATACGCAATCTAACACATGAACAAACGATAGACTGAAGAGAATGACAGCTTAGTACAGACGTAGAACGTACAATACCTCACAACGAACAAAACAAACAACCGACATATATAGGACGCGCCGTAACAGGCAACAGGTGCATCCAATAACGGAAAACCCGGGCAGCGTTCAGAAACAAAAAAAAGGCAACGTGAACGAACCGAAACCAAAAAACACGTAACGTCGAAAACGGAACGTCACATTTACAAAACAAATGTGTACACTTTCTCCCAGATCTGAATCAATGTCACCTGTTTTGGTGCAAATGAAATTGACAACAGGTGCACTGGAGAGGCAACAGCAAGAAATACCCCAAAAGGTTTTGGTTTTGCAGGTGGTGGCCACCAACGATTGCTTTTCCTTATCCTTCCTGACAGATCATTCTCTGGTTTTGATAGTTGCCTTGTCTCTTCTGGTAGCATAAAGCGGTTCCTGTAGCCTGAGCACAGAGCCCTACAAAATGACCTCCGGTATTGTTAGGAACGCAAAAAATTAGATACATGAAACGTAAGCGTGAAATTTGATCTGTAAACGTAAGAAAACCAGTCCAGTGCTGAATACAGCATTAATGCAAATTATTGTAGTGTATGCTAAACATTAATGTTATGTTATTTCTTTCATTTCATTCTTATAGTAGTTACTTTTGATTAGACACAAAACCTACAGTGGAGATTCTGTACGTTTGCCCACTGACAAAGAAATTATCAGTCTCTAACTATAGGTTTATTTCCATAGTAAGAGACAGAATAACTACCAAACAATGTTAAATAAGTTATACATTGATTAACATTTTACTCAGTGAAATAAGTATTTGATTCCCTATCAATCAGCAAGATTTCTGTCTCCCGGGTGTCTTTTATACAGGTTAGATTATATCCTAATCTCAGTTTGTTACCTGTATAAAAGACACCTGTCCACAGATTCAATCAATCAGATTCCAAACTCTCCACCATGGCCAAGACCAAAGAGCTGTCCAAGGATGTCAGGGACAAGATTGTAGACCTACACAAGGCTGGAATGAGATACATGACCATCACCACCTTGGTGAGAAGTTTACCACAGTTGGTATGATTATTCACAAATGGAAGAAACACAAAATAACTGTCAATCTCCCTCTGTCTGGGGCTCCATGTAACATCTCACCTCGTGGAGTTTCAATGATCATGAGAAGTGAGGTATCAGCCCAGAACTAAACAGGAGGATATTGTCAATGATGTTAAGGCAGCTGGAACCAAGGTCACCAAGAAAACAATTGGTAACACACTACGCCGTGAAGGACTGAAATCCTGCAGCGCCCCCCTGTTCAAGAATGCACATGCAAAGGCCCATCTGAAGTTTGCCAATGAACATCTGAATGATTCAAAGGAGAACTGGGTGAAAGTGTTGAGGTCAGGTGAGACCAAAATCAAGCTCTTTAGCATCTACTCAACTCGCTGTGTTTGGAGGATGAGGAATTCTGCCAAGAACACCATCCCCACCGTCAAACATGGAGGTGGAAACATTATGCTTTGGGGGTGTTTTTCTGTTAAGGGGACAGGACAACTTCACTGCATCAAAGGGACGATGAATGGGGCCACGTACAGTCAAATCTTGGGTGGGAACCTCCTTCCCTCAGTTACGGCATTGAAAATGGGTCATGGATGGGTATTCCAGCATGACATTGACCTAAGCTGAATGATTTGAAGAGGATCTGCAAATGGGTGTGGGACAAAATCCCTCCTGAGATGTGTGCAACCTGGTGGTCAACTACAAAAAATGTCTGACCTTTGTGATTGCCAACAAGGGTTTTGCACGAAGTACTAATTATTGAGTTGCAAAGGGGTCAAATACTTATTTCACTGAGTAAAATGCAAATCAATTAATAACTTAATTGAAATGCATTGTTTATTCTGTCTTTCACTGTTCAAATAGACCTACCATAAAATTAAAGACTGATAATGTTTTGTCAGGGGGTGTGACGTGTTGGAATGAAAGGAGACCAAACTGCAGGTAGGCGATCAAAGTGGTTTTATTTCACCTATAGTTCTCGGTCAGAGTAACGAACTCTACGGGTATTCAAAATGAATATGTGACAGGTTGTGGAATAAGCCACAGAGCACCTCACAAGACACAAGAAGACAATAACGAACGCAGAGTCAAGACACATGAGGGATTATATACTCAGTTAATGAGTAGCACCTGTCAGGAACAAGACAAACACGGACGGTGGTGCCTAGAAGGCCGGCGACGTCGAACGCCGAGGTGCCATGCGCACAGGGGAGTGGCTGCCACTAGGTGGAGACGTGACAGGGGGGCAAACATAGAAAATCAGCAAGGGATCAAATATTTTTTTCCTCCTATGTATGGGGCAACAAAAGTAATCATTTCTTTGCATCAATAATCGTCATCTTAAAATTATCATACGATAAATTCACCTAAAGAGCTGGTATTCGTCAATATAATCTTTGTTGTATCCTCACGCTCAAACTCATGCCAGTAAACCAACGTAAACAAATTTAGGTGAGCATAATTCGCAATAAGACCATCATTATCATGAAAAACAACAATCATAACAACCTTAGTAAGAACAACCACAATATTAATAATGGGTAATGTCAAATAAGATGACAAGGACTATAGCAGATACAAACTTAATAAAATGTTAAATAATGTAACACTACCTAATTAATGTGTGATTTATTATTTTCACTTTATGATGCATTCTGTAATTATCTCTTATATCTCTTTTTGTTGTTTATGTGTTTGTAAGACTTGAAATGCCTTTAGGTATGTAAGTCGCTAGACAAAAACTTGGTAATGAGATACTTGAAGATCATAATGCTGATTGCCACACATGCATAAATTATGGGTGTGTCATATGTAAATATGGACAGGTGCTGCATTTTTTTCA
The DNA here is from genome assembly GCA_016801125.1 of Novumbra hubbsi. NCBI lineage: Eukaryota > Metazoa > Chordata > Actinopteri > Esociformes > Umbridae > Novumbra > Novumbra hubbsi. The sequence goes on from JACXGK010007540.1 coordinate 9,925, forward strand.
TGTCAATGGCTTTTTGATTAATCAATCTACGCGAACATCTATGCTCCTTTTCAAGAGTGTGACAGTTTTGTAAATCTTGGAGATTGTCTTATCTTTCCATGCTTCAATCTGAAATCTTTTTTGAGAAGGTTTGAGAAGAGGGCCACTGTTTTTGGAGGATCTCTTAATTGATCACACTTGATTATTGGAGAGTAGTTAGTGATGAGTAGTGTAAGTGTTTTGAAAAATAGAAAGTAGAAACAGAGTTATATACTATATCACATTACCTTAATTTGACAAAGATGTCACTAACAAGGTTATCTCTTCCTGGTTGTTACAATGACTAAAGTTTTATTTTAATGACTTAAACAATGTATGATACTAAACACTAGCTGTGTTATTTGTGTGCCTTCTATCACAGCTCTTCAGAGAACATAAAATGGTTCCCCTGTCACATATTTTGTTATGTCAGTGCGTACCTTAAAGTTTTATTTGGCTGAATAAAACACACACAAGAGTTTTCCTTTCTGTATATTAGTGTTTGTGCTAATGTGTGTCTCTATAGAGGGATACAGTTACATTAAATAGCAAGTACATCCCCTAAAAATCTACACTTCAACACTCAGATGAAGGTAACAAATTTTACTTTAACAAATGGCACTTAAATCAACAGAAAAGTAACTTCATAATTTGAGAGCTGAGGCTAATTCTTTCCATGTAGGCTAACTGTCTTTCTGACAGTTGATTTTGAAATTGATTGTGGCAAGAGGGGCCAGCAGATCCATTGATATTACCCTGGGGTTTTAAGAGACTTCCATCAGCATCTGCCAATCTGCTCTGTTGGCTGATTTTGGTGTGTCGTTCTGTCGGATGTTGATTGCCCAGTGGTCTGTACATTTTGGATTAAAGTTATTTGGAAATGATCCACTGGACATTATGTATAACCCTGTTTCAAAAAAAATTGGGAAGCTGAGTAAAATGCCAATAAAAACAATGCAAATAATATTATACTTATTAATATATATTCAATTATAAATAGTACATACCACATATAAAATGTTCAATCTGAGAACTTGTATTGTTTTTGGAAAAATACTTGCCCATACATACTGTGTCAGGGCAAATGGTTTATGTGCTTCTGTATTTCTGTCTGTCTGCCATCCCCCTTTGTCCCTCCCCTTTCTCTCCTCCACTCTCTCTGCTCTGACGAGGTGACCTCGTCTAGGTTCTCTTCTCCCACATGGCCATCAGCCTAGATTGTTATGACAACAATAGTCCAATCTGATTGGTTTCCTCCTAGGTCATAATGGGACAGGGGCAGGGTGATGCTCCTTGACAAACACACCCCCACCCACCTTTATTGAAATTATATATTGGTCATGTCTGGCTGTGTGTTTTTCCAGTCAAGGGGCTTGCAGTTAATGTTAGCTCCTACTGTGGGAGCAAGAGAGAAAGAGAGTGCACATAATAGTGTAACATTTAAAACTACACTGGTCAAAACATTGCTGACTGTTACACTTGGCCACAGTTACTGTAAGTGCTACAGAAACATATAGGGCATTTGTTAATGTAATAATCTGGTTGCCTACACTTTATTCATGTAAATCGGGTATTCTGTACTTGTTCAACTTTCACTAAACCACATGAAAAAGCACTTTAGGTTTATGCAAAAACTATAATGTAGTAATATAACCGAAAATTCAGAAATTATACTTAAGCTAGTAAGTGTATTAACACTTTGGCATGACATGGTATTATAACTATGAATTGTATTAACACTTTAGTATTATTCAATAACCGTAACTGTACAGTATTATAACTAACTGTACTAACAAGTGGTTTGAATGCAAGTTGTTTCTGAGATGCTGAAACCACCATGTCTGACACATACAATCACACTACAGTCGAAGTTGCTTAAATTATCTTTTACAACAACCAAACCTTTTGTTGCTTTATACATTAAGTTACAGCCACGTTATTCACTGTTGTATTTGCATTAATGAGCAGGTGTACCTAATGAAGTGATTGAGTGCATTTAAAAATACAATAGATAAATATAACTGCAAGCAGTAATTGAAGTTCCTCCTGGAACTTGGAGACCATTGGGATACCTGTGCAACAGATTGAGGAAATTTGTCCATGGTGATTGACCTGATGGTGTGAAAGGTGTGGCTGTAGACCGTGATAGGACATTGTAATTCACTTGACAAAGGTGTAGATGTATCTGAGAAATGTACTGGTGTCTAGTGTATTCGGTTGTATTGTACTTTAACTGTTTACTGAGGACAATGTTGAGTCTAAGCTCATCTAAAGTGTGAGTGGTTTTCCTTTCATGTAACTTTGATGGACTCTTGCTTTTGAAAAAAAAGATGCATGAGATAACTTTCTTGTCGGTCGGTTGGATGGTGACCTGTCCGACGTCTGCAGGAGACCGGTAGTACAAGAGATCGGTGCGAAAAATGTAAAGGCCACTGGTAAGCTTCATAATCAGGAGACTTTTCAAAAATCGGCTCCCGGGTTACCAGGTGCCCGCAGATTTTAAAATCGTCACTATCTTGGTTTAATTCGCGGAGGGGGCTTAACGGTGGGTTCCCAGGGCCCAAGGGAGAGCAAGGTAACCGGGGGAATGTGTGGACCGAGTGACAGGCCCAAGGCATGCCCGGTTCGGGTTCCGGGGGAGGGGCAAGTTCCCGGACGGTTTGCCCGATTTCGGGGCACCGTTCCCGGGCAAGAGTTGGGCGATTCACCCCGGGTGTCCGTTGGCTCTGGCCCCAATAGAGAGTCACATCCGGGGCAGAGTGTGGCCCTGTTTTGGGACTAGAACCAGGGCAACTTGTGTGACTCTGTACCCGGGATACGGTGCACTATTCCTGGGTGAGACTTTGGTGAGTCACCCCGGAGGTCCGATGGCCCCGATACTGAGTCGCACGAGTGGCAGAGTGTGCCCAAGTCACCGGGCACCATCCAGACTCACTTCCATGGTTCCTTACCCGGGATACAGTGCACTATTGCTGGGTAAAACTTGGGTGAATCACCCTGGAGGTCCAGTGTACTACAAACGCTGTTGTAATATAATAAATTAATGTATCCCCTGTACCATCGGGGCGGCGGGGAATCACTGTGGATGTGGACACTGTGAATGAACTTAATGGGACGTGCAATAAAAGGTAATAATTCGGCCATTTTGGATTGTTTATTATTATCCCAATTGGAAATTGGACAAGATGCTACAAAATGACATTTGGCCGACACTGGGATTTGAACCAGGAACCACCGGCTCACAAGCCCCAGCCCTATCCCCTGTACCATTGGGACGGTTGGGGTTGACCGTGGATGTGGACACTGTGAATTAACTTAATGGGACGCCCAATAAAAGTCTATAATTCGGCCTTTTGGATGGTTAATTTATTATTTCGGCCATTTTGACACTTGGAAAATTGAAGCACGAACGCAGAAGTTGTAGGCAGGATTCGAACCGGGAACTCAAGGACTCACAGCGCTTCACTGTAACCACAGTACCGCATGGGACGTGCAATAAAATTGTTTTACAAAACTTTGAATGTGGCTGTTTTTGCATCCCCACTGCACAGCCTGACCCTTTTTATTGTCCTCCTCATGTGTGGCCATAGTCAAAATGTCAATGTGGTCTTTTTATACAGACCCATATATCAGTGGTCAAGTTCAGATTTACATACATTTGAATAACTCTGGCGTTTTGCAGCAGATCTCTTAGCTTTGTTCAAACTGACATGGGACATGTACCCTGCTGATGTGTACCAAGTTGCAAGACATTTGGTTTGGCGGTTCGTTAGAAGATTTTTTTTAGGTCTGGCCAATTAGAGGCTCTACAGCAAAATCCATCATGGTGGACTTTATGGGTCCCTGAGGCTTTTTTGTTCCCCATGAGAAATGAGGACTGTGTAGAAAGTGTCAGCAGAATTGGACAAAGGGGGTGGAAACGCCAGCTGTGTGAAAACAACTGCTTCCTACAGCGCCACCTATGGGCGAATGTGTCCCATTCTTGGTGTGGGAGTAATGGGTTACCTGTAGTATCTATGTGCCGAACGGCAAAAAATTCGACCAGGGACTTTTGGAGCTACGGGGCACGGTAGCGAAAAAAAGAAAAAAAAACTAACAATAACAATAGGTTCCCTCCTACCGGAGAAACCTAATTATGTTTTTGTGGGATGTCTGTGCTTTATTTTACTGCTTTTATTTTAGGAGCTTTGACTTCTAAAGAAATAATGTACTTTTAACATTATTTACACCCATAAATACGTACTTTTTGAATGCTTAACAAGAATGGAACATTTTGAATGTAGTACTTACTAGAACATATCCCTCATCATCCCTACTGCCTTTGACTGATAAACAAAATATATTTATTGTCAATTGTATATTGTACATTATTTACATAATTTGGATCAGTATATTATTATTATATTTTAGCATTTGGTTTGGAGGCTGTGATTTATTCATTATTTTATTAAACGTATCTATTTATTACTGGTTAATAGTAAACAATGTGTTTGACTCCCTCTAATACAAAAATAATAGATGCTGGGTGCTGAATTCTGGCAAACAATACAAAAAACAACAATAACACAGTAAATATATTATTAGTACTTTTGTGTGTGTGTCTGTTATGATCCAGGTTTGTGTGTAAGCATTGTGACACGCATATGAAAGGTAGCGTGACAAAAAGATTGTTTCCCACTTGGAGAATTTTGATACATTAAGGGTTAGGTTTAGGGTAAAACTGACAATTGGTCATACTGTTAGAATAGGGGTTAATTCTAGGTTTATGTTTTGGAAGTTTGGTTTAGAGTTAGGATCTTGGTCCTTTTGTGGTCCACTCAAGGATAGAAAAGCTCAAATGTGTGTGTCTATAGTACACATTAGTATACAATGTATACAAGTACGTGTTTCAGTTTTTCTCTGCGGAATGCTGACTGTTTCTCTTCTCCATTCCACAGACAGAAGTGCCTTCCTTGAAGCTTTGCAACTCTTTTGATTTCTGAGACCACACCAGGAGTCCAAGGAATGCCCAGTACTTCCAACATATAGAATTGTATTCCTTCTGTGTGGGTGAAAGGGCACTGTCCTCTTGCTGTCCCTCCCTCTGCACTCCCCTGGTCCCTCTTCAAATTGTGGGCCAACCAGATCAATAATGTGTTTCACCACCCATCTCGCCTGACAGTTCAGCTAAGGAGAGGCATAGGGAGGGACAAAGAGAAAGAGGCAGAGAGGGAGGGCAACATTTGCAACAGCCTGCACAAAGCAATCTATCGTCAGTGCCCCCAGCCCGAAGCCTGGGTTACAGGCACTGGAGGAATCTAATCAGCCCCAGTAACTGGCTCTTAGGATGGGCTGCAGATCCTAGGAGAGTCCCAGGTCCATGGGCTCACCTCCACACACCTGGATTTTCTTTTGAAACCACCATATTTATTGTCCTGTCTTATAATATTAATTGTTTTGCTCAGTTTAATGTCATCAGAAACAAACTCTCAAAAAGACACAAACACAGTCCAAGACCTCACTTTGCCTGGTTATTTGTTGCTATAAATCGACTACTCCTGCCTTTTCCAAAATGGCTGTAAATATGATGCCCATTCGGGACACAAAATGGCTGACACTGGAGGTGTGTCGGGAGTTTCAGAGAGGTACATGCTCTCGACCGGACAATGAGTGTAAGTTTGCTCACCCTGCCAAGAGCTGCCAGGTGGAGAATGGACGAGTCATCGCCTGCTTCGACTCCCTCAAGGTGAGTCCTTAATGAAGGATCCACGAGCCAAATGTTCCACTGTCTTTTGGGTACACTCTCCACTCTCTTTGTGGAGGTGCATGCCAATGATCACACCAATGATGAATTTCCAACCGTAGTACATTTGTTCTTGGGCATGAGATGAAATTAAGAAATATACTTTTCATGCGTATAGTGAGTTCAGGATTCGCTGGTTGAATTCATCCCAAGGAACTTCGTTATCGAAGGAAAGTTTGCTGATAATGTAAATGTACAGATATCATAAGCTGGTATAGAGAACAGCGAAAGAGACTGTCAAATAGACATAGACACCAAGAGAGAGCTTATGTACGTGTGTTCAGCCTTAGTGAGAGAACAGTCTCTGATTGCATTTCCAGCTATTCATCAGATTGAACTTCACCTTGTGATTTTTCATGGTTAAGTTTAAGACCTTCAGGCCAACCATCACTCAAGGTAATTTTGTCCTCCAGTTGGGATTATTCCTGTATTCATATCAGAACGTGTTAGTATGGCAAATGTAGCATCCAACCAATTAGATAATCATTACATGCAAAAAAAGGTGAAATCAAATATAAAAGATTAAATAAAATCAAGCAATTCCTTTACATGTTTATCAGTCAAATCGACTGTGGGGAAAAACCTACTGTACGCACTATAGAAGTGTGGGTTTTGTCTTCCAATTTATGGAATACATTCATGATTTTGGAGAAATATTTTCAATTGATTATGACAATTTGTTTCACCACATAGTTAAGTGGAAAGCCAGCATGCTTAGCAACTCACAGGTGTGTGTGCTTGCTTGCGTGCCCGTGTGTGTGCTCCAACAGGCATTTGCAGTCAAATGGGTGCAGGATGCAGTGGGGTATATTCAGGTCAAACACACATAGTAGGCTGTCGTCACTCAGCCCAAATGGCCCTCTGTAATTTACTGTCTATTTCTGATTTGGCACAGACACAAACACTCCCACAACACAGCCGGAGGGGGAAAAAAGAGGAAAGAGAGAGTGTATGTGTCTGTGTGTGAGTGAGGGGGCAGGGGGTTTGAAGACCGGGGTTAGAAAGAGAACTGGGATACAGTGCGGGTCATTCGTCAATTTGTCGACAAACCCCTGCATTTAAACACAAACGCTCTCACACATCTGTATTGACACGTAAAAAACCCAGAAACCATAAAACCCATGAAAACAAAATTCCAAGGGAGGCAGGGACTCTGTGGCTTAACACTAGAAGCGCCAGAGCGGTCCAATTTGACCCAGTGAAGAAGAAAGAAATTATATCTTCGCTCTCGATCAAATTCCAGGACCCTGTGTTTTATCACCCAGTATTTTTTAATTGTCAAAATCACACTGAGAAAAGCTGATTTAAGGCTATTTAATTCCTGTTCAATGTTAAATTGCGCGTTCGGCCATTTTTATTCCTGCATTCCATGGTTGCAATTCTCTTTTCTATTAGCCGATGTCGCAAGGGCTCCTGTATACGAGTCTTCTGTTATTTAGAAAAAGAAAATATTTAAAGTGTATAAATATATAGATCAGTGGTATTCAATTAAATTGTAGAAAGGTCCAGTTAGACCAAATTACTTCAAGCAAAGGTCCGGAACGTCTTATTTGTGTTATGATTTAGTGCCATACATATTGACATAGTCTAGTAGTTGTATGTATGTAAAAAGCAACGGTTTATTTTATTTGACTCTCAAGTAAAATAAAGGGTACAATTCAATAATACATTTAGCTACAAGCAGCAATTTGGGTTACTCCAAAACATTGGGGACAATTCGAAAATTGACAGACGTGTACCGCACGCATACGCAAAACGCGGAAGCGTGAGAGCAAATGTTAAGCTGCTGCCGACAGAGGGAGCTGAACCATGAACCCTGAGTTCACAATCGGTTCACTCTAACCACTGCCCCACCAGTGAAGTAAAACATTTGACTATTTCCGAATGTTTAGTATTTTTTTAATTGAAAATATACATGACGGAGTGACCCTAATAATAAAACCTACAATTACAATAGGATTACTCCTGACGGAATAACCCTATTAATATTACATATGAAAATAAGTCTACTGAGTAGTCTAAAGTGTTTGATTGACACAGACATCTGGACAGATGTTAGAAAATACACGAAAGAGGGAGCTGAGCAAAATTATGCAGGAAAGTTAAAATTGACAGATGCCAAAGTAAAAGCTCTTGTGGGTCTTATTTATTTGAGAGCTGCTACTGGCGGTAAAAACATGAAACTCAATGATTATTGGTAGACCGAAATGAAAATCAAAAATTCTGAGATATCTGCGCTTTGATGACAGGACCACAAGGACTGCCTGTCTTGTGAATGATACATTTGCGATGATATCGGAGGTATTCGATACGTTTGTGAAATACAGTGGAGTGAGAACATAACTGTAGTAGATGAACAAGGCGCAGTGTTGCTTTACACAATACATGGCCAATAAACCGGACACATTTGGCATTAAATTCTGAATAGCCGTTCAACAAAATACATGTTGAATGCACAACGCAAGTTATGGAGAAATGAAAGTAGTGGACAATGTTGTTATGTGACTGCGAAAAGGAGATGTAAAGTCAGCATTCAATGTTCAGGGAACAAAACTTGTGAGCTCTGCCAGACGTGTTAGCGACTTGAATTAAGACAAAATCTATCTCCTTGACATTGCCAGTTCAGTTACCAAATATGTGATATTATGCTTGGTATTCTCAGCAACTTTTGTTCCCTGTTTTTATGTTTGTTTCCAGTGCAGTGAGAACATAACTGTAAATTAAGAACTTTTCCCCATCAAGGCGCGGTGTTGCGTTACACAATAAATGGCCAATAAACCGGACACCCTTGGCATTAAATTCTGGGTAGCCGCAAACAAGATATATGTTGAATGCACAACCCTATTTATGGAAATATGGATGTAGGCTGGCTGGGCAGCGGTTAGCGGTCAATATTGTTATGCGTTTGCAAAAAGGAGATGTAAAGTCAGCGTTCAATGTTCAGGAAACCAAACTTGTGAGCTCTGCCAGACATGTTAGAAACAAAGAAACCCTGAACACAATGCAATTCCCTAAGACTAACCTATTAGAGTATTCACAAATTACACACACCCATTCGATTGCTCATTTTCATATCAGGTGATTTTACATGAATATTTCAAACATTGTAATTTTAATAGCTCCTCCTTGTCCTGCCTATTGTGTAGTAGGGAGATGATTGAAAATGAAGGTTAAGCTATTATGTAAAACGCATTATATAGATTTTATAATGCGTTCTTTTCTCCGCCACATTTTAGTGTACAATATTATAATAACACATATAGCTGAAAGCAGCAATTTGGGTTTACTCCCAAAAAAATTGACAATTGGAAAATTGCGGAAGGAAAAAAGGAAATTTTAAGTTGTTGCAGACAGGAGGAATCGAACCATGGACCCACTATCAGTACACTCAAACCCCTGCACCACCGGAAAGTCATTGACACAACCATTTCGGAATGTTTGCTATTTACCCTTTTCAAAATATACAAGAAAGAGGTTTAGAATTATGTTCTTACTTTGTTCTTTTAAATGTCACTTGTTTTATATAGTGATATCTGGGTTTTGTGAGCAAGTCGATTTATTGTGAAATTTAGAACGTAACACGGACATTGGCCATAGATCGACAGTAAGGTGAAGGCGCAAGACAATCTCCTTGACATCACCAGTTCAGTTGCCAAAGTCATTTTGACTTTATATTTCCTTCATTGCTATTTGTATTATTCCATCAATACAAACTGCAATATTGAGCGCAATATTATATCGTATAAAACCCAGAAGTATCGGCCTTGAGTTTGGATCCGTACATGAAGCGCCATCTGGCGACCTTTACGTGTCAGTAAATACGTCCCTGTCTGTAGACTCATAGGCAAATTTTGCCCAAACTGTGCTTTAGGGGGGTAACAATGGCTCTGCGCTTCTAGTGTTAACAGGGGCTGCTGTGTGCCGTGGTTGCCTGTCCGCACCTCTTAATAAGGAACGACAGTCAATGCCAAAGCCGTGAAGTTCCAGTTAGTGTGTGAATCGGCAGACCCTCTTATCAAGGCACGTGCACTCACCGAAGCGCAGGTTTGTTCGCCCACAGCCTGGGCGTGGTACCGTCAGTCCCCTCCCCGTCTTCGTGACAGGATTATGTATTTGCTTATAACTTTGGCAGAGCGGTGGAGGGAGCTAAAAGCGAGGCAGAGAGAGACTCGAAGAGAGAGAAAGGGCAAGAGGTAGAGAAAAGAGAAAAAGACGAAGGCAGCAAGACAGAGACTGACGGCGTGCAGACAGAGAAACATTGAGCCAAAGAGAGAGAGGTGTGTGGGGAGGGAAAAAAAAGTGTCAGCAGGCAGAGAGATGAGTGGGTACGTAGTGTGGCTCCACAAGATAATTTGTCTTCTCACTTTCTTTCCCATTGAGATGAATGCTGGAAAGCAGGCACAGAGAAAACTCCATAACGGTTTTATCATCCCACCCCACTCTGACTTCTTTTCCTCGCCGGTTCTGCCCATCTCAAATGCACCTTTCACCAAACAAACCATTTCCTTGCGTGTGAACTAACATATATATGGTCTGCGTTTATGCGTGTATTGGATGGCCTGCTTGGTCTCTTGGCACCGGTTTACAGAATACAATAAACTTGCAGCTCCTCTTTTATTGGAAACTTGTGTTAATCACCTAGCTAGAGGCTACAGCAATGGTCAACGGCAATGCTGGTTATGCCGAAACACATGTTTCTGATGCAAGAACACGTGTTCTAACGGAGAACAGACAGCGGTGTACATTATGGCACAGGCATGTTTGTGTGTGTGTTTCAGTGTGTGTTTATGTTTGTGTGGCAGTAGGCCTCATCCACGTTCACCTGCATTAAGTCTGAAAATCTCAACCCAGTGCACATTGCACTCAAACAGAGAGCTGGACTGCGGGGAGTCTTTCGAACAGAAGAATGAGAAAGAGAGAGAGAGCGGTGTTATGAGCAAAAAAAAAAGGGGGGTTCAGAGTGTGTGTTGTATTGATTTGGTTTAAAGTTCTCTCTGAAGGAACTAGCGAGGATTGAAAGAGGTAGGGCATCATGTGGCTGGGAGGCTAAGGCCTGGGATCAAGCACATGCTGTCCGGCAGCAGTCCTATGCCAGGATTCCCACTAGTGAGGTGACTTTCACTCAACACTGTCCAAGTACAGAAGGATGGACGACTGGCGGTAATGCTACTTACTGGCTGAGTGTGCATCGTCGCAAGATGCAGCTCATGACTTTCGAGGGCATGTTTTCAAGGGGGCGTGTCCCCAACCCTGATGCTCCTGAAGCCATAGACAGTTGCTCAGATAACATAAGGCCTGAACTACGTCTTTAATATGGTTCACCAGATGCCTCTAAAAATGTAAATGTAGTTCAAGGAAAACCAGACAGACATATAAAGACATGACTAAAGTCCGGATAACACCAAACCAAACAAATAGCCTACCTATCGTGAACACCTTTAGGACCTCAAAGCGGATCTCAAACATTCCAGATAAGCAATTGATGAGGTTAAGTTTAATAAACCACAAATTAGATACCACAAAATTGGGATAGTATATTTAGAGACAAAAAATATATAAAGAATATATTGACATTTTGACTATTTAATAAGTAGGTTTAGTATTTTGGGCAACAACATCACTTAAGTCTGCAGTATGTCCTTTCTGTCTTCACTTGCCTACCCTCATCATCTTCTCATCAATGTTTCCACTTTCCTCTCCGCCCTGGCACACAGACACTTTTCATTTCCATTTCACACACAGTGATTTTTATCTTTTTTAATCTTTATTCCTGGAGATTTACGTGTCTGTCTTCTGAATGAGGCACTGAGATGAGAACCCACTGATCAACATGTCTCTCCTCCACTGTGAAGGCCTAATGGCTAATGGATGGCAATAACTCCTTTATTCATTGCATCTGTGAAACACACCTTGGACAACACAATCAGTCACTGAAGGAATGTGAATTCATACTACGGTCTCTTTAATTTGCAAACTGCATTATGACTAATGTTTAGGCTTCTTGAAAGCAAAGATTGAAATTCTAGAACTTGTGCAGAGAATGACCATAGGTTCCACAACAAGCAATACTAGACACTGCATTTTCCTGCATTGTTAAAAGTCCTAATAAAATTTAAAGAAATACAGGCAAGCTCTCTCTCCTGCAGTTTCACAGAACACATCTACTATCCAGATCAGGATGAGCTAAAAGCTATGGCTATTTGGGGAAGCTAAGAGCCTTGGCGGGAACAATAGACAAACACACATTTTTTCGCTTGTATTGGGTTGTTGAAAATCCACTGTCACCCGTGCAACCTGTCTGCCAACGCATGCTTTTTTTCGCAATCTAAACCCAATCTACATATGAGAACAAAATTAAATGCCAAGGCATTTAATTGACATATCAGAAAGATGTGAATAAATTATTTAATATATACTGCCAACAATGGATTCATCTACTTAACGGAATGTTAAGTTCCAATATAGCCTAGATTAAAACATTGCTTGAAGTAGGCTTTGGATAATTACTTGAAATGTCATTTATTTTACAATATTATTATTGTCTGTACTTCATATTGGCAAAAAAAGTTCAGCCAGGCAGTTCCACCATAAACAGTCTGTGAAATATTTAGAACATATTGTAAAATACAGCCATGTTGCTATAAACGGCAAAGATTTAAAACAGACTTTAATTTAGTTTCAATAGATACTGTTCCTCTGTCTTTAACCCGTAAGGGGCCGAGCAAACAAGGAACTAAAATAGAGGAAACAAATGACAAATGACGTGCAGGTGTGTGTGGGGTGCGCTGCTGCCATCTGCTAGTTTTTTCATCTCTCCCTACTACTACCTACTACTATCTATTCTGTAATTATTCATCCTTAATTGCACTCACTCAACCCCATGTTCTTGTATTCCCCAATACGCCATAATGCCCCAACTGAATTGAACTGCCAGTCTGCATACTCAGACAGGATGTTGCTGGGTTGGAGGGCACCCTGCCGGCCCACCTAGGTTGATCCACATGTGATGGTGGGCTTGAGTTTCTGGAGCAATAAAAGACAGAGGATGATGGGGTGTGGATGACATCATGACCATTAATTCCAGTCTCTCTCGATGGCAGCTGTTTATGGTGAGGGTGAGCTGAAGGGTGACAAGGGTTACGGCACCGGCTTCTGACATGGCAATGATTGTATATAGATCGTTACACCATAGGCTTTTTACTCTGAAGGCACATTGTTGCTTTTATTTCTAATGTTGCTAATCCATTGTAGCCGTTTGTAGCTATCAAGTTGTAACAGTTAGCTAGCTAGCATCTTACCTTTGGTTGCCTTTCAGACAATAGTGACCACAATCAATGAGACAGCCACTTACTGACAGTTCCATACAGACATGCGCGTGCACAGACACAGCACGTTACCTTTTTCTGACCTCACTTGCTAGCTTGATATTCCAAACATCAGGTGCAGGAAGTTATTTCACTTCTCTAATGCTCAAACTCAGCTTCATAAAAAAAGAAATTATGTATTTAATAAAAAAGAAATAGGTTTTTCAGCAGCGGAGGGCCACTTTGATTACAATAAGAGGAATACACTGCATATATAAAACAGCAGATAGAGTGGAGTCAAATATATTTAGCTATGGTAGTTAACAAACAATATATATTATATATACTATATATAAAGATCCGATAGAATTTCACAAGCAAAAAACTAAAAAAGACTAAAATATATTTGTATATAACCATTGTTACTGCCTTAGAAAGACATCGATGTTGGGAAAGCTGTCTAAACACTTCTCTCTATAAAGCTCTGGAAACAAATAAGAGATCACTACAAAAGTATCAGTTTCTCTAGTTTTACCAATTATAAATATGTGTTTGGGTAAAATATACATTTTTAGTTTTATTCAATAACATTTCTGCCAATTTCCAAATAGAAATATGGTTTAAAGCATTTAATTGCAGAAACTGATAACTGGTCAAAATAACAAAAAAGATGCAGTGTTTTCAGATCTCGAATAATACAAAGAAACTAAGTTTATATACATTTTTTAAGTTGGGAAGAGTTCAGAAATAAATATTTGTTGGGATAACCCTGATGGCATGCTCTCCGCTAGTCATTTACATTGATGTTGGTTGACTTTGTTCCACTCCTGGCACAAAAATTAAAATAGCTTGGCTTGGTTTGATGGCTTGTGAGCACCAATCTTCCTCTTAACCCTCCTAGCCCAAAAATCAATGCGATACATTTCTATTCATAACTCAGGATTGCCTAAAGATAGAGGACAGTTGTCCGAAAAGAATAACGTGTCGAATGTCTATTTTCGTAAAGGGAAAGCCTTCCAAATCTCAAGCCTACGGTTCTTTTTAAGTTGTAGGGGAGAATCTTATGCAACGAATAACATGTCGTTTATGTATTTCTGCAAAGAAGAAGCCTTCCATATCTGGACTGAAACCTCTTAGAGGCAATTCTGGGTCGAAAAGCGCACCTGTTACATATCTATTTATATCTCCGGAATTATTAATTATGGAAGCCCACGTTTTTTTTCATGATGTAGGGGACATTCAGCTGCAAAGAATGACATGTCGTTTGTGTATTTCTGTAAAGTAGAAATCTTCCAAATCTCGACCACAAAAACACTGTTTTTCATGATAGCAAAGAAAAAACTATTCATTTTTTCAGGGATTAATCTGATCTGATCTGAATTTGAATCTGTTTTGATTTTTGGATTAAATGATCCATCACACTGATACAGGGATCCTAAATTGTCAATTTTGGTTGATATTGTACAATTTTCAGAAGCAATAATGCAGAATACTTGTATATTATGTTACATGTTCCAAAAATACATTTTTTGTGTGGTTTTGAACCCCTGGTGATGTCCATATGTGACATAATCAGCCTTACCTATTGGAGAATACTTTGGCCTTCTCAATAAAAGCAACTACATGTCAACATAAGTTTTTTGTATTCTCTTCACATATTGTTACTAATAAACTCATTAAGTCTTCTCAAACAATGTTAACTATTCATCCTTCTTTCAGTTATGGGGTTTCAGAGTCCAAAATGTAATGGACATCATTCTAAAACAAAGGATAACCTCCTGAGTGGTCAAAAGGTCAAGGTTCTGACAGGCGGATTTTGGGTTCCCAAATGACCCAGAGGGCTAGGAGGGTTAATCACATTACAAAGGTTTTCATTGGGGTTCAGGTCTGAAGATTGAGATGGCCATGACAGGGTCTGGATCTGGTTGTTATTCATCCACACCTTGATAGACCTAGCTGTGTGGCTTGGAGCATGGTCCTGCG
>JACXGK010007541.1:0-24847 GCA_016801125.1 Novumbra hubbsi
TAATGGACTAGTATTCTGTCACGTTGTAGGAACCAGAAGCGGAGATGTGTGGAAAATAAGGATTTTAATTCTCAAAAAAAATCCTTGCAATACAGGGCTTTAAAGCGTAGTAATACAATGTAAATTCAAAAGTATTCATCAAATCTAAACACATTCCTAACATCAAATCTGGACAAAGACACAGGGTAATGGAGAAACGTATACATACACATGGTAATCAGGGAACAGGAAACAGGTGTGCACAATAAGACAAGACAGTCCAGTATGCATTTGTGTGCAGACAAGATATAGGACGATGGAAGCTAAAAGGCCAGCAATGAAGAGAAACTAGCCTAGGATGTATCAGCACGGGGAGTGGTCCCAGGTGGAATCATGACAGAAACAGCTGTGGGTTGGCCTTTGCCGGACTTCTGGATGATGCTTCGCCATTAGTAAGTGATTTCTTTCAGTGTTTGGCACTAACCAATTCGGTTCAGCCTTCCTTTCCCACATAAAGAAGTCATGGTGGACACCTACAAAGGTGATAATGGTATCTCAGGTAAGCAGCATTTCTACATGGCTAGCTAATGATTCAGTGTTAGTTCATACATTATACTTTATTACATACAGGACTTAGCAGGACAGGCGTTAGAAAAAGATGAGGCAGGAAACCAACAGCGGTATAGAAAAGGAACTGAAAAGACAGGTTTTATTTACTACATGCCATGCAGCCTAGTTTACTAATGGAAACATCAATCCCTGTGAGGCGTAGGAGAGGCAGGACCAAAACGCAGGTGCGTTTGTAGAGTTTTATTTTACTAAGGAGGAGAACAAAACAAAAGGGTGCTCAGTAGCACACGGGTAAATAATAAGTAAAACACAAAGGCACCGAGAACCAGCACATCCGCTGAATTTCAAAAGCAGAGCTACGTGCCAATGCTCTCCACATACATGTAACAATAACGGACACAAGGACAAGACACAGGAGGGAATACATGGCTTCTCAACAGGTTACACCTGTAGGGAATTAGGGAAGGGCACATTCACAGGACATGGGAAACAGGACAACACGAACCTGTAGGGAATTAGGGAAGGGCGCATTCACAGGACATGGGAAACAGGACAACACGAACGATGATGACTAGAACTCCGGCGACGTCGCACGCCGGCTCACCACACGCAGAGGTGGGGGCGCGTCCCTAGACGGGGACGTGACAATCCCCATAAACTCACAAAACAGTAAACTTTCTGGCACGTCACCCTGTCAGCATCGACATAAGTCCTAGGGACCCTATGGTAGTAGTTGGCTCACAATACATGAAATTAATCTTATTTTATGGCAACTCATGGGCAGACTATATCCCATTTTTTTCTTAGTCGACATATAATCATGTTCCATGACAGTGTAATGGTTACCTTTTCTTGCAGAAAAATATTACTGCATTTCCCTTAGCTAATGACGGTATATATCATTGTCTATCTATGTAATAAAGTGAACCAACACTGAATCGTAGGAGCTGAACTGCTAGCTATGTAATTGATGGAAGAAAGCTGTACCGCTTACCTGAGACGCTCGTAAGTACAAATTTGTACTTATGTGTCCACTTTGGTTATAGCCTAACTGACACTAACAATATGGCTGACCAATGGAGAAGCATCATCCACACCTCCATCTAAAGCCATTGTACATTGTGTATTTAGTTGAGAACAAAACAATGTAACAACGGTCAATGGAAACCAAGATCACCAACTGATAAGGGCTGGATTCAAACCCACACGCAAAGTCTAAGAAAACAATTGAAATCACAAGCTGTTCCAACTTGCGTGAATTTCATCATAGCAACTCGTAAAGGGATTCAGTAGTGTGTAGGATGTCTGGCCCTTATACCACCCACATTGAGTCCGTTTATATACGTTTGGTCAGAAACATGCACAACAGTAGCCTGCTGGAGGTCATTTTGTAGGGCTCTGGCAGTGCTCCTCCTGATACTCTTCACACAAAGGAGCAGATACCAGTCCTGCTGCCAGGTTCACGCTCGTCTACGACCCTGTCCAGCTCTCCTCGTGTAACAGCCTGTTTCCTGGTATATCCTCCATGCACTTGAGACTGTACTGGGAGACACAGCATACCTTCTTGTGACAGAACGTATAGATTTGCCCCCTGGAGGGCATATTGCTTGTGCAACCTAAATGGGCCGCTGGTACCGCTACATACTGCCATTACTGAAACTTACACTAGAAAAACCCAAACTAGGAAAGAATCGATCATAAAGGAAAAGGAAAGAGCAATTGTCCGTTTCTGTTTTGGTCATAGGCACTGGTGGCAAGGAAACTGGTTGCGGGTTTGGGGGGGGGGGCTACACCCCAAGGGCCCCGCCCTGCATAGCAAACAAATAAGCTAGGTCTATATTTCAACATTTAATAGCATAATAGCAACAATAGTGTTGTCTGAACAAGCTCAGGTAAAACATCCAACCCACACGATGATGTCCTTGTTTAGACAAGGGTTAAGCGATCATCAGCATGAAACAGCATCGCCAGTAGCTAGTAGCAGCACGTCTTCACCACCAGCCTTCCCAATGGAATACCAGTGTTCATTTCTTCAACTTAAGTAATCATGAAAATGTTTGTTAAATACTTATTTTTCCATGGCAGTTGATGACATGATAATAGATTTTTTCTAATTGTAGCCAATAGCATAAATGTAAGCGAAACATCATATCTTTCATTGGCCATATTTGATAGGCTAAAATGTTTAGGCTAGTACAGGTCCATCGGGCATAACTGCGATTGGACTGAAGTGTGGCTAAAACATAAGGGAATTTGTTTCATCGTTTTGAGAATAACTAGACTTAAATTATATAAATGTGTGTCTAAAACATAGATAAGTGAAAATGACAAAAAACTAAATTAAATCAGAAAACGGATGCCAAGATGAAGAGTGCACCACATCACTGCCGGAATCCTGTCCGTCCTTTTCACGGTTGTAGGTAGGCAGGACATGTGGAAAAGAGCGAGAGTCAGGAAATCATTTTATTACTTTTTCACATAAACAAAACCAAACTGTAGCACAACTGGCATAAACAATGCTTCACAACCAAAAGGTTAACTTAAAGAGGGTCCTCCAATCGGAGAGACTGTGGGGCAGCTGCCTCTAATTGGGGACATTGAAAAGCCGTTTTTTTTCATTGCAACCTCTAATCAGGGACTTATTTAGACCTGAGACACCAGGTGCGTCCAATTAACCATGAACAGATAACCAGCAGGCTCCGGCCCTCAGAGGGTAAGAGTTGATTATCCCTGCCGTAGACCAATATGAAGATGGTTAGCGGCCTGCCTAAAACTAGGAGCTGACAGTCCTTGGTGTTGAACAGTGATCAGTAGGCTATGCACTTTATTCATTGTGATAATGCAATTGAGCTTTCGTAGTTCAAACTTTTTTTTTTGTTACTCACTTTTCCATGACTAAAGATTTATATTTAAAGGCATTCGTCCATTGATGTATGAGGCAGTGCTGTAAGATATTAGATTAGATCAAATTTCAGAAAAGGGCAAATTATGTTCATGGCCTCTTAATCACAAAACTCACAGATCTTCTCAAAAATATACACTAGTGTTCATTTAGAAATGTGCTTGAAGAAACATTTATTATTCATAAATATCAATCAGAAATGCAGTCTAGATCTATCTTGAAATGCTAGATTTTCCAGTGGAATAACTACATAGGCGCAACCATCACTCCTGTGTTCCAATGGCACATTGTGTGTGCTAATCCAAGTTTATCATAAAAGGCTAACTGATCATTAGAAAACTCTTTTGCAATTATGTTAGGACTGCTGAAACTCTTGCGCTGATTAGAGAAGCAATAAAAATGGCCCTCTTCAGAAACTTCTTGTTGTGGGACCTAAAGGCTATTCCACATGATAAATTCCATGCAAAGAAACTGAAGATCCCAACGTCATCAGTGAAGAAGCAACGGGACAGCACTTCCAGGAGACCACTATATCCGGATAAACAAAAATATACAGTTTTGGTTAAAAGTTTACATACACTTGCTAAGAACATGTATGTCATGGCACTACGAGTTTCCAATAATTACTACAACTTTTCGGTGATGGAATCATTAGAGCACATATCTCTTTGTCACAAAAACAGTCATGAAATTTGGTTCTTTTATCAATTTATTATGAGTCTTCTGAAAATAAGACCAAATATAAAACTCAAGAAAACTCAAGAACAGTACACATTAGAAAAGCGGAAGGTTTATTAAAAAAATGAACAACCCTATTGACTGGGTAATTTTTCTTGTTTATGTGGACAGAACATTTTATCTAACAGATCTGAATAGAGCAATAAAAAAACAGGTGAGAATATTGACAGTCTGCAAATGCAAGCTATTTCAGTAATTGTATGCATCTTCAGGATTTTGGCAGATGTAGTTAAACAAGGCAAGCTATAAATGATGTACTTCAACACTCTTTGTGGTACTATAGACATAGGTTATACATGTAGACATGTTTGGTATTGCCTCAGCTCCTAAAGTATACCTCAAAAGCATACCTCTGCTTTATGAATAACACATTGATGGATGACATCATTGTATGTAGAAGGACCAAGACTGAGGAAGTTGCCAAACCAGAGAACACAAAGGATATCCAGAGGTCTGATGGGATGGTCAACTACTTTGGAAAATTCATACCCAACCTTTCTGAGAAAATTGATTCGGTGAGATTGAGAAAAACAACGTTTGAATAGAAATAAAATCATGAACATGAGACAGATCAGAACAGCATGAAGAAACTGAAAAAGGAAACCAGTCTTAAAAGGTTTTAGGACCTGGTGTGACTGATCAAGGAATCATTAGACTCATCACAGAGCTTGATTGGAGTGGTCCTGTTACAGAAATACAATGAAAACTGGCAACCAGAGCATATGCATCACGATCTATAACCAACCCTGATACCCAATATGCTCAAACAGAGAAGGATCTGCACAGAATATCATATACGTGAGAGATTCAATCAATTTGTATCAGGGCAAGTAAGCCACTTGTTCTACTGTTTCAATGCCACCAGAATTATTGTCCGCTAAGAGTACGTGAACGATGATCAAACTACAACGCTATGCTCTGAATGTAACATACACAGCAGGAAAGATGATATACACCGCAGATACACTTTCTACTCAGGATTTTGTGGATTCAAATGAGACTTTAATAAAATCATAAATGCGAGTTGATCGCGAGAGAAAGTAAAATACATTTCCAACCCAATTGATCAACCACTCAAGTGTGAGTGTAAGCATGTGCAAATATCTTTCAGAGCCTTGTGTAGTTTCAAATGATTATACATACAAATGTTAATATAGACTACTTATAACGATCATGCGATTAATCAAGACATTACTTACTTCAAATCAGTCAGAATTCAATCAAACAAAAATAGTATAAGTATACTCATATCATTATCCTTCACTTCACCTTTTCCCGCAATTGTTGAAGTTTTTAAAGGGCCTGAGTAAATGAGCCACCTTGCTAATTTGCGTCAAAATCATGGCGATTTTTACATTTCTATTCATAACTCCAGATTGCCTAAAGATGTAAGCCTACCTTTTTTTTCCCGTTGTAGAGGACAGTTTTCCGCAAAGAATGACATGTCGTATGTGTATTTCTGTGAAGTCCATATCTTGACTGAAACCTCTTAGAGGCAATTTTAGGTCGAAAAGCGCACCTGTTACATTTCTATTTATATCTCCGGATTTATTAATTATAGAAGCCTACGTATAGAAACCTTCCAAATCTCGACCACAAAAACACTGTTTTTCATGATGGCAGGGGTTAATATGTTCTG
The DNA here is from genome assembly GCA_016801125.1 of Novumbra hubbsi. Lineage (NCBI taxonomy): Eukaryota > Metazoa > Chordata > Actinopteri > Esociformes > Umbridae > Novumbra > Novumbra hubbsi. The sequence continues at coordinate 5,829 of JACXGK010007541.1, forward strand.
ATCTGAATTTAATCTAAGTTTAGATTTTTGGATTAAATGATCCATCACATTGATACAGGGATCCTAAATTGTCAATTTTGGTTGATATTGTACAATTTTCAGAAGCAATAATGCAGATTACTTGTATATTATGTTACATTTTCAAACAATACATTTTTCTTTGTGGTTCTGAACCCCTGAGGATGTCCATATGTGACATAATCAGCTTTACCTATTGGAGAATACTTTGGCCTTCTCAATAAAAGCAACTACATGTCAGCATAAGTTTTTTGTATTCTCTTCCCATATTGTTACTAATAAACTCATTAAGTCTTCTCAAACAATGGTAACTATTCATCCTTCTTTCAGTTATGGAGTTTCAGAGTCCAAAATGTAATGGACATCATTATAAAACAAAGGATGATCTCCTGAGAGGTCAAAAGGTCAAGGTTCTGACAGGTGGATTTTGGGTTCCCAAGTGACCCATAGACCTTAGAGGGTTAAAGTCTATTTGATTCCAAAACCTCCGATGTTATTGCATCCTTTTGAGTCGGGAACTGAAGTATTTTCTACGACAAGCTCTTTAGAGGACTGGCGCCATGGTACCTTCCTTAGAGACATTGACTGGGGCTTGAGTCTTTTTTATTATTTGTCAGTTCTTCCAGCTGCATCTAAGATAGCATTCTTTGGATCTCTTGTCCTGCCAGTCTCAATTCATTCTTTCCGGGTCTCTCTAGAATAAATAAAATTATCTCTGATTCTTTGTGGGGCTTGGATTTCACAAACTCCACTTGGTCTTCCAGCTTGGTCTTTACTGGTGTTGGCCGCGATTCCAACAGCGTCTTTCTGAAATATAAAGGACACTGAATCATCTCTGGGTCTTTCTCAGTCTCCAGCCTCCAACTCTCCAGCTGCTTCTGTAAATATACAACCATGTTTCGGTTTCCCCCTGAGGTGTTCCTTTCAAGACATCCATACCTATTATGGCCGGGTATTCAATCCACAACCATTGTTGGTATGGGTCAAAGGTGTGTCCATCCCCCAGGACTGTTCCTATTATTTGCCCTAGTCCACCATCCCTCAGCATCGCCTCCATTTTGAACATTCCCATGACTCTGACTAACAAAGTTTTCAGATCCCCCACTGCCAGCAATTTCCCTTCCGTTTGCTCTTCCACTATTTATGTGCCCCAAAGCACATACTGTGGGTTATCACCTTTTACCTGGATTAGGTGCATTTGCGCAGGCGGTTTATGTACTGTTGTTTTTGTTTTCCCCAATTCCCGCAACAACCCACATGGCTCCCTGTCCAGTATTTTCTTTCAGAATGTTTCTAACTTCTGACCTGCCCCTTTCTCTTGTGTCCTCCTGATCACTGTGAAACAATTCATTTCACAATCAGAATAAACTTATTTATTATCAAGTACATTTGCACATACAAGGAATTTGCTTTGGTGCATGACAGAAAAACACAGTAAGTAGTATGAGGTAAAAAAATTGAAATGACAGTAAATATTAAATGTGCAAACATTTACTGAATAAGTGGAAAAATGCAATGTGCAGGAAGGATGTCCACAGAAGTGCATTAATGTAATGCATTATTTAGAATTTAAGTTATGAGTCAAGTTATGGGGCAGAGGGGTCAGTGTCAATGGGGGTCGTCTGGCCTTGTTGATGAGGCCAGCTGCCAATGGGAAGAAGCTGTTCTTGTGGCGTGAGGTGTTGGTCCTTATGGACCTTAACTCCTGCCAGATGGGAGTGGCTGAAACAGTTTGTGTCCACGGTGGGCAATCTTTCCAGCGTCAGGGTCCTGGTGTTGTACAGGTCTTTGAGGGATGGCAGATTGCAGCCAATCACTTTCTCTGCAGATCGAATGATACGCTGCAGTCTGCTCTTGTACTTGGCAGTAGCAGCAGCATACCAGATGGTGATGGAGGAGTTGAGGATGACTGTGTCGAAGTGCACCATTATTGTCTTTGGCAGGTTGAACTTCTTCAGCTGCCCGCAGGAAGTACATCCTCTGCTGTACATCCTCACTTTTTTTGGTGATGGAGGTGATGTTTGGAAGCGGAAGGACACCAATGACTGGGAGTCACACAGGGTGATGGGGGTGGGTGGTGCTGGGATCTTCCTAAAATCCATAATTATCTCCACTGTCTTCAGAGGGTTGAGCTCCAAATTGTTCTGTCTGCACCAGTTCACCAGGTGGTCAATCTCCCACCTGTAGGCGGTCTCATCCCCACCAGAGATGAGCCCAATGAGGTGGTGTAATTTGCAAACTTCAGGAGCTTGACGGATTGATGCTTGGAGGTGCAGCAGTTGGAACGGGGATTGGAGACATGTTTCCTCTGCTTCACGCCCTGCCTCCTGTCAGACAGGAAGTCAGTGATCCACCTGCAGGTGGATTCTGGCACTTGCAGCTGGGAGAGCTTGTCCTGGGAGAGCTTGTCCTGCATCAGAGTTGGAATGATTGTATTAAAGGCAGAGCTGAAGTCCACAAACAGGATCCTAGCATTTGTGAGGAGTCCAGGTGCTAGAGGATAAAATGGAGGGCCATGTTAATTGCATCATCTACAGACCTGTTGGCTCTGTAGACAAACTGCAGGGGGTCCAGGAAAGGGCAGTGATGGCTTTAAGGTGAGACAGCACAAGGCGCTCAAATTACATCATGACCACAGAGGTCAGGGCGAGAGGTCTGTAGTCGTTAAGTCCTGTGATCCTTGGTTTCTTGGGAATGGGGATGATGTTGGAGGTCTTGAAGCAGGCTGGCACATGGCATGTCTCCAGTGAGGTGTTAAAGATGTCTGTGAACACCGAAGACAGCTGATCAGCACAATGCTTCAAAGTGAATGGAGAGACAGAGACTGGCCCAGCTGCTCTGCGGTGGCTCTGTCTCTTAAACAGTGTGTTAACGTCCCTCTCCAGGACAGAAAGAGTCGTTGTTGTGGTAGAAATGGAGGGGGCCACTGGGATGGGCAGTTTGGGACTGCCCCATACTCCTGCTGAGGTGGGGGAGGTGGGCTGGAGCTGGTGGATGGAGGCATAGGGGAGGGTGTCAGAACTGTCCTGTTGTCTTTCAAAATGACAGTAGAACTCATTTAGGTCGTTGGCCAGATGAGTGTCGTTGATGGAATGGGGGCTTTAGGCTTGTAGTTGATGATCTCTCTAAGACCCCTACAGACAGAAGCAGAGTCGTTAGCTGAGCATTGTTGTTGTATTGTCTCTGAAAACAGGCGTTTAGCATTTCTCACCTCCTTACTGAAACTGTACTTTGACTCTGTCTGTCTGACTTTGGAATCTGTCCATATCCCCACTCCTGAACGTCTCCTGAGTTTCCATCCTTAGCCGTCTGAGTTTAGCTGTGAACCAGGGTTTGCCATTGTTATAACTCACCCTGCTGTGTGATGGTATACAGCAGTCCTCACAGAAGCTGATGTATGACGTCCATACTGTTGCAAGCAGTCCTGAAAACATCCCAGTCACCCGAGCATGCCGAAGATCCTCCACAGCCTTGATGCTCCATTGCTTTGGTTTCCTTATAACTGGTTTACAGAGCTTATATGCAGGAATCAGGTGGACCATGACATGGTCAGAGTGACCCAGTGCAGCACTGGGGACAGCATAATATGCATTATTGACTGTTGTGTAACAGTGATCCAGTGCAGCACGGGGGACAGCATGATAGACATTATTGACTATTGTGTAACAGTGACCCAGTGCAGCATGGGGACAGCATGATATACATTATTGACTATTGTGTAACAGTGATCCAGAATGCTCCCCTCCCTGGTCAGGCATTTAATTAATTGTCTGTATTTGGAAAGTTCGTGCTATAGTTTTCCTTGTTAAAGTCCCTGAGGACAATAACAAAGGAGTCAGGGTTTGCACACTCCACACACAGTATCTGGTCAGCTGCGCCTCCTGCACGTTGGCCTGCGGTGGATTGTAAACACCGACCAGAATGAATGAAGCAAACTCACCGGGAGAGTAGAATGGTCTACAGTTCATATAGAATGATTCCAGATCAGGAGAACAGTGCTTTTGAACAGATCCATTTCTGAGAAGTTGGAAGCCTGCCAGCTGTAGCACAGAGTCCGGAATCAGTTCACATAGCCACATTTTCATAAAACACAGAACTGAAGACGAGTAAAAGTCTCTGACCTTTCCTGCCAGTAGCTGAAGTTCATCCTGTTTGTTGCATAGCGAAGACACATTGGAGAGAATTATTCCAGGTAACGGTGTGCAATGTCCACGTTTGTGGAGACGTACAAGCGCACCGGCACTTTTCCCTCTTCTGCAGTGTTACACTGCGTGAGCAAAGGTAAGGGCATCTTTGACTAGAATGTCCAATAAATCCACGGATGTTAGCAAGAACGTAGGAAATAAATCCGCTGGGGTTGTTCCTCCGATGTTTATGAGCTCATCTCTGGTGAAAGAGCTCCGGGTAACAGAAAACTCACATTACAAACAAAACAAGAAGAAACAACGCGCACCAAAACACAGAGGCTGGCATCCGCCGTGCCATCTTGGTTTTTGCTGCCTTTTCCAATGCTTTTCATCTCTCCTAATCTGATAGAAATAATGTGTTGTCTAATTCTTTAATTAATTACGTCATTAAATCTTCTCCTGACCATGAGTATGTTCAGCAGTTCGCTGCAGTAGTTTTGCTACCTCCTCCCTCAGCCCTTGAAACCATTCAATTTCTGCCTCTTCTTTCTCTGCCTTCTTCTGACTTCTCTTCCTTATCTGGCTCCCTTAGCAGCTCAAGACACCCTTTATAACAATAGATTTTCTCTGCAGGTTTCTCTTTTCCCTTTTTGTCCCCTGTCTTCGTGGAAGTCCCTCCAGTCCCTTCTTCCTCCTTATCTTCAATTTATCCTTCAAATTCTACTACTTCAGTGACCATTGGAAATTGCGTCTCTTTGTATGGCGGCGGATTAGCAGCCCATTTACTCTTCTCCACTGTCTTTTCCTCATCTTTCTGGAGCATGCTCCTTGCTTTAGTTTTGCTAGCCAACTGACTATATTTTCTGTTAGAAATTATTTAATACATTCTTTATCCTTCTATCATTTTTCGTTTCCACTTCTCAGTACGATATCATGTCTTATAATTTTTCTCATAAATAGAGACATCAAATAAAATGTCCTTTCTATTTACTTTGTTATTTTCCAAGTCCTTTTCTCTATGGCCTTAATCTCCTCTCCACACTGAGGAAACCTCTTCATTAGAATCTCGACGGGTGTCCCTGACAACTTCCGTATCTGCCTCTGTGTTCTAGATGGGAATAGAAGATTGGGTTCCATACTTTGTTCTTGGGACTCCCTTCTGGCATCCACTTCCTCCTGTGAAGTCTGACACTAGCTTGGCACTCTCGCCCCTCTGGGATGACTGCCAGTCATTTTCTCATCCATCTTAGTTCTTCATGCTAATTATTAATGATCAAACCTGGCCAACAAAATGCTGGCCTGCAATATCCTCAGACAATACAACGAAAACAATTATGAACTGAACACAAATGATTACTTACGAACACTAGTCAATTAACGGGAATTGCATTTATTACTTCACGTACCCAAGCACGTGATGCATCACAACGTTTGTATTACATTTCTTTCTCTTTACCAAATTTCAGTGCACTCCCAAAACTACATGCACTCTCCAAAATCAAATCCTGCAGTACAGAATTGGGTATTCCAGAGCAAAAGGAGGAGATTCTCATTCTCATTGCCTCATGAATTTATATTGACTGAATAAAGTATAATTGATAGCAAATATTTAATGGAAATATAGACAAATTGGTTAATTATGATATGTTTTGTTCATTCATGCTGAAATCAGATTTTTTTTCCCTATAATATACCAAGATAGGTATATGGAGGTGATCACATCAGCATTGCCAGCTGCGGATGCAATGATGGGAATCACACGGGCAAGAAGAAGAAATAAGCCTAACAAACTTATAAACTAAAATACTGAAACAGTGCTGAGCTGACAGTAATTGAAAACGTAGTTTACAAGGCGACATATGTGGCCACATAGGGCTCTCGCCCACCATGGAGTCCCCAAAAAATGTTTGCTTAGTTGCCCCAAAATGCTGGTGTGATGGCGTGAAGGCAGACGGAACAAGGTGCAGGAAGGTACGTTGCAAAGGTATAGTTTATTCCTTGAACTGCAAACAAGCAAGGCAGAACTAGGTAGCCTGTACAGCAGCACGTCGCTGCACACACACAACAAGTAACAATCACGGGGCAAAGACTAGACACACAAGAGAGGGATGCGTTCACAGGACATGGGGAAACAGGACAAAACACACACAATGGCAACTAAAAGGCCAGGTACGTTGAACGCTGGGTCGCCACGCGAGCAGAGGAGGCTCCGTCCTGCGATGGCAACATGACAGCTGGGGTCCGCACTGCATGGAGACCATCATTGCAAAAAGGTGACCTTTAAGTTAGGAAGGGCCACAAAAGGTTCAAAGGTTGTATTTTGTAAAGATGAAAGGGATCTTTATGTATAACAGAATATGTTCATTAATATCCTGTAACACTTCTGCTTTCATTATACCAACTACATTGAAATTTCATAAAAAAAAATATTATAGCTTTCTTAAGGGATCAGGTAGCGATATTTATATATGTTTTTGTCAGGAAAACTTTTTATTGAGAAATATTGTTTATCATAGTTGTTGACAATATAAACACTGATGTGTGTAAGTATGTTCTTCAGTATGTGTATGTAAGTATGCAATGTGGTTTTCAATGAGGCTCTAGGTGAGCTGAATAGGCAGAACAAACAAGGAAGTGGACAGTCATGTACAAGCTGGTGAGATCCTTTGGTGCATTTATTTGCATACATATGCTATTTCTGAGTACTTGCGTACAATAACTCAATTTGCCCTGGGACTACTGAAAAACAACAAAATGTAGTTTTGAGAACATAAACTTTCATAAGATCGGCCATTGATGGAGCAATGCAATCACAGCTCCATACTTCATACCACTATTAGTGACTGCCCTTCATTTGGAATAAATTGTGCTGCCTGGTTCATGACTGCAAAGTAAGAGGATTGGTTTGCTTTCAAATATCACCCTATTCCCAATAAAATCCGAGGGCCCCTGTGGGCATTCAAACGAGGTTCACTACGGAAAAGGGGTCCATTTTGGAAATAGTTCCACACAACCTTTTGCCCTCTGATTTTCTCAGGGATTAATTGTCAGAGCACACCAGGATGTTTAGACACCAGATTACATAGCATCACGCTGACGCAATGGCTGCACTCTTGCTAACCTTGTCCCCTGACTATTGCACTTAATCCTGACAAAACGTATTGAGTACCTTATTTGTTATTACTACATTTTAGCAAATAATTTACCAAGATGGCACATCATCATTTTTTGTTTGACTAAGATGTTGAAAACAATGCCTAATGCCTGAAGTTTCTCATGGTATATAGGTATTAGCTAACGAATGCCACATTTGTCATACTGTTCCACCAGTCTCTTCATGCATTCTGGCAGAAGTGTCTGGTAAACGGATTACCCTCTGGTTGTATTACGAACTATGAGGTTACATTATATAATTATCACTTATTTAATCTGATTAGTCCAAAAATATTTTTATTTCTTTTCTACAAAAGTTTGGACAAAACACTCACACAACTTGTGTGCGCAGAAATAAATAGAAACAGGCCAGGATTATTAATCGTAGAATAGATTACACTTTCCATTCCTTTCTGAAATTGACCCAAAGTCAATCCGTCCTGTGGGATCATGGACTTTAAGGATTTATACATCAATCTGTGGATCATCTATAATTGCGCGTTGGTGTGCAGAGATTAAATTGGGCTATGATTCATCCAAACGAGAGTCAGGTGGGACTGAGCCCCTGTATCTTTTGTTATATAAATTACGCTTACAACAACTTCGGATGAAAACCAATCAACTAATCAACTGACATTATGTAGCAATCTAGAAGAAAGCATTATTTTGTTCAACTCTTTTCACTGCCACATAGTCTGAGAATTCACAGGGAATATAGGTTAGACTCAATCACCAGCACGCACGCACAGTTGCAAATGTCAAATAGATTTTGAGTTGCTGTTATTATTTAACATCCTTCATAGTATATAGAATTATTGTTGCAGGAAAATCGGTTTTGAAAAGCATGTTATTGCTGTTAAAAATAGAAGATTATAATCTTACCATACGAGAGTTTACCTTGTGTCACGTTCTGGCTGTGTGCCCGGGGCTCACAGCCAGGTTATGCCACATAGAGGTGCCTCTAGGCATCTCTATGGTGATGTTTGGGCTCCCCAGTTAGAGACCGCTGTTGTCTGTGGTCTCTAATTGGGGAGCCTACTTCAGGTCCATGTTTTTGCCCACTCATTGTGGATTATTGTTTGTGCTATATGTCTCTGTTTCGGCCAGTTAAATTGTGCTTGTTTTTTTGGGGGGTTTTCGATATTTAAGTAAGTTTCCATTTAAAACCTTTAAATAAATATGGATACTACAAAGACTCTGCAAATGTGTCCCGTCTCCTGGCTACCTCGTGACACCTTGTGGGAAATTGTTACATATAAGCCATACGCACCTACAGAAGTTATATACATTCATTGATAAATGGGTGTATTAGAAATACCCATGCCAATTTTGTTTGTGTAGTTAGTGTTCAAAATTATTAAGAAAGGTTTGTTCATGATTCTTCTGTCACTGTCACTTTGTGCAATGAGAACTCATGGGGTAGTACAGGGCAAAGAGATTAATGTCTATGGGCATTGAGACAAAGAAAGAATTAGGAGGGGGGAAAAGAGATATTTTATCAATCCTGGGACTTCTGTTTGAAAAGCATGGTGTTCACTTTGATTTTAATAATATAAACAGTATATTGTGGTTTCGAAACATTGTATGCTCTGCTGGTTTGATTTCCCCTACAACTGAAAGTATATTGTGCTGTAGGAATGTTGTTTTTTGTAATGAATAAAACATTTTGGCGGTGAAATATATCTCCTTTTGTTTTGTTTGCCACGGCATTGTTGATTTTATTTTTATAAGGCTGGTGATGAGAAATCTTCACATAGCGGTCAGATTTGTGGTTGCTTTTGAGCTATACCAGTCGGGCTATTTTTGTGTTTTATGTGGACATTGTGTTTGTTTCTTGGGTGCCGACCTGAATCTAGACTTTAAAAGACCACTGATGGGTTAAATTGTGTTGGAATAGTATAGTATACTTGCTTGCCTTTATTCCATAGTAATGCAAGGGAGATGTGAAAAATGATTAACTATTGTTATTCTACAAAGATATTCTAAAATTGCCTGGAAACATTTGTTGGTACCCCTTAGAAAAGATAATACATAATGGGTTTTAGTGATATTTTAAATTATATTGTTTCATCCATCTGAAATGTTTCTATAGCTTTCTGACAGTAATATGTGGCTGTACAGAGTGTTTGCATCATGTCTGACTGACCAGGGAAAGACGATTGGTACAGCCAGTGACCGTGACAGAGTAGAGAGAGGGAAGAATTACTTTCCACATGTGCCCTTTGAGAACAAAATGACAAATGGAAACCAAAATCAACTGATTGAGGGCTGCATTTAAACACACACCGAAAATGAAAGTAAACAATTGAAATCACAGGCTGTTTCAACTTGCGTAAATTTCATGGCAACTAATAATGTGACTCAGTAGTGTGTATGGACCCTACATGCCTGTGTGCACTCTGACAACATCTGGGCATGCTCCTGGACTCAGAGGTTCTCAGTTGTATTCAGGTCTGTGGAATCTGCCAGTCAATTGCATCAGTGCATTTTTCATCCAGGAACTGCCTTCACTCTCTGGCCACATGAGGCCGGGCATTGTCCTGCACCAGAAGGAACCTAGGGCCCACTGCACCCGGAGGGACCCAGTGCCCACTGCACCAGGAGGGACCCAGGGCCCACTGCACCAGGAGGAACCCAGGGCCCACTGCACCAGGAGGGACCCAGGGCCCACTGCACCAGGAGGGACCCAGGGCCCACTGCACCAGGAGGGACCCAGGGCCCACTGCACCAGGAGGGACCCAGGGCCCACACGATGGGTCTGAAGATTTCATCTAGGTACCGAACAGCAGTCAGGGTATCGTTTGCTAGCACGTGGAGGAATATGCCTCCCCAGACCATCACCGACCCACTGCCAAATCTGTCATAACCTGTTGGAAGCAGCATAATGTTCACCATGGCGTCTCCATTGTCTTTCACATCTGTCAAATGTGGTTAGTGTGAACCTGCTCTAATCTGTAAAGAGAACCGGGTAGCCAATGGCCTGCAAATTGTGGTGTTCTTTGGCAAATGCCAATCAAGCTACACGGTGCTGGGCTATGAGCACAGGTCCCCCTAGAGGATGTCGGGCCCTCATGCCATCCTCATGGAGTGTCTGACAGTTTGGTCAGAAACACCCAGCCCAGTAGCCCGCTGGAGTTCATTCTGTAGGGCTCTGACAGGGCTCTTCCTGTTCGTCATTGCACAAAGGAGCAGATACTGGTCCTGCTGAAGGGTTGTTGCCCTTCTACAGACCGGTCCTGCTCTTCTCATGTAATGGCCCGTCTCCGACATGCTTTTGGGACTGTACTGGGAAACACAGCAAACCTTCTTGCTACTGCACGTATGGATGTGCTATCTTAGAGGTGCTGGACTGTCTTTGCAACCTGAATGGGCTGCAGGTACTGCCTCATGCTAATAGTAGTAAGAACACTCGCAAAACACAAAACTAAAGCGCAATTGTCTGTAGTCACCAACTGCAAAACCATTCCCTTTTTGGGGGTGGTCTTGCTGTTGCCTCTCCACAGGTAACATTTTTGGTACATTATGGCTTATGCTTCCTAACTGTACAGATATTACTGAAGTTGGTGTTATACTGTGATGATTACATGTTCCCTTAATTTCTTTGAGCAGTGTATTTTGGTTTTACCAATATTCAAATTTAAGGACAATTTAAGGAATCCTAAACTCGTCCATAAAAGTAAATAATCTGATTAGATAAATAATTGGATATTTTCAAAATAAACTTTTTATGATGTCCTTTGTCTCCAATCAATCAAAATAATGAATTAAATATTTATTACAGTCTTCCTATAATCATTTACTGGCCCATTTTCAATGCCTCATGTAGTCTTTAACACATTGAATCATTTACCCATTTCACCTTATCCCTTGTAATATTGAAATATTTCCCTTAAATGCAACATAATATTCAGCCGGACCAGTATCTGATACCCCATTGGCTAATCATTATGTGCAGCAAGCACTGACATAGTCTGCTGGGTCTAATACTACTACCTTTCATTACTCTTAAAATAAGGTTTTCTAAAAAATGTAAAGCAAATTCCTATTGCCAGCTGCGTCGGGTTGTCTGCTCCATCTGCTTGATGCAGGTAAATGAGGCAGGGCTGTCAACGGTGCTCGCCGTTGCAGCTCTCAGAGATTGCAGGCAGTTATTGTTTAGGTGCTTTAGTGACGTCTCCTTGAGCTTTATGAGCATTGTTGGACGGGACCATATCCCCCACTTCATTCTCTGGCTTGGTGTTGGTTAATAAGGCGGGAGGGAGGGAACACACTGTGCACACAGTGTTACGTTAGTTGGGGTTTTGGTTTATGGTTTATTCGTAGGTACCTGTTCTGTTTGAGTTGTTTGTTGTATGTTTGTTTTCCCCCCAATAACCCTCTGTTTGTTTGTTCCCAAGGGGGAAGGGGACCGCACCCTGGGAGTGTGTAGGCAAGTGGCCCGCGGGCATACATTTTCCCGTAGGAGTACTTTGTCTATACATACTAGGTAAGACCTGGGCGGACCACCCCTTGTATTTCTTAGCTTAGCCAGGGGAAGTTGTTAATTTTGTTAGGTAAGTGTTGGTTATGGGGTTTTCTGACATTTGCTTTCTTTGCTTTGGTGCCGCCCAGCCCCTTTCCCCAATTTTACCGTGTTGTGTTACGTGGATAAATAAATCCCCTGCACGGTATCCTTCGTTAGTTGTTGTCTTCTCACTTGCACCTCACAACCCCATACCCTATTTTTTATCATTTCACACAGGTGTTTACGCACAGCAGGGTGTTACGCTCCCTTGACAAAAGGCGTGCGTAACAACAGGCTGTGGTCTCCCTCAGAGCAGAGCCTTGGTTGGGCCAATACATGTTAATGTCTCCCTCAAGACATCCTATTCTTTGAACCATTGGACCTTCCAGACTGTGTCGCACCTGTTTCATTGTTGGTGCTCCTCCCCATGTGATTTGCTCCACCCTGACAACTTGGTGTTGTGTGTTGACCATGTGTGTCATGTCCTGGCTGGGGGCCCCTAGCCTTCTCTATGCTTTGGGGCTCACAGTGAGGACATGACACACAGAGAGGCCTCTAGCCATCTCGGTGGCACTGTGGGCTCCCCAGTCAGAGCAGCTGTGATCAGTTGTCTCTGATTGGGAAGCCTATTTAGTTTAGGGTTTTTCCACACTCGGGTGTGGTTTATTGTTTGTTAGTAATGACAATGTTCATGGTCCTGCTTTGTTTCAATGTTATTCCCGTGGATACGCTACATGTTCTTTGTAAGTTGTTTTAGTTCCGTTTGCTGCTTGTTACAGCACCTTTACGTTTACAGTCCGTGTCGTGTTTGTCCGTCCTGTTTAATGGGAATGAATTCACCTTTCATTTGAAAATGTCTGCGTTTGGTTCCGCACCACACTCAGGACGTGACAATGTGGCAGAGGCTGTGTGGTTGGTGCAGCCACTATTTGTGTAGTTTTACTTCGGCTGATCACTGGTTTTACTACTTTTATTACAAGATTTGGCCCTTAGTTTACATCACTTTAGAGGATCCTTGCTTCTGGGTTTCTTTACACCCAAACATATATGTCTAGCTGTAATTGTTACAGGGGACAAGCCCACAGTGTTCATAGAAGTCGTCCCGTCCCCCCTATATTATTATGATTGTGGGTAATATGTGATATGATTGTGAAAATCTTTCTCTCCTCCCTGTTTCATAGCCTCGCCAGCCCACATACCAAATACACATGCTTCACCAGTTCGCCAGTGGCTAACTTACAGCTAGGATGGATAAAACAAGTGGCTGGCTTGTCAAAGTCAGTGGAAAAGGTCTACAACTCAGTTTTTGAGTGACATTTTAATTTACTGGCTGGTAGCTAACCAGAGAAGAAACACTAGCAGTGCCTGGATTACATAATCAACTTTAGCAACAACGGCTAAGTACATATTTTATTATTTTTTCAGGGAGTACTACTTACAAAATGTTTGCTAGAAAAGCGTCAGACCTTCTGTGATTTTAGAGTGTTAAGGTATGGAAATCATAAGAACATGTGTTTGTTCTTCATTAGAAGCATTACACAATGATTGAACATTGTTAAAAGAAAAACATCTGCATGAAGAAATATTTTATAAATGAAACTTATATTCCATACTATTACTTTAACCTGCCTTTAGTGCTTTGTTCACCCTTCCTGAGTTGCTGCCTATGATTTAAGGTGGAGTCTTAATTTGGTCCACAACATCCTTAAATGGTTCATATTTATTGGTCCATCAGGACTGTCCTGATCTGATTGGACAGACAACATTCTGCGTTAACGACACACCATTACAGCTCATGTGTTGCTAGCAGTTGCCCATTAGGTTTTTGGTTTTTAGTGTTTTTGTCAGCTCAGTTCTTATTCTTTATTTTTTACCGCTTATGTTTGTCTTTGATTCAAATATTTGTTTTTCTATATATTGTTTTTAGTTGCTACAATCTGTATTTTATTTTTTGAATGTGAAGAGAACTGCGCCAGAAATGTGCTAATAATAAAGCTTAAGTTGATAAATAAAGCTATAATAAAAATAAAGAGTAATATAAATCTAGAATAGTAAAGTCACTTATTATCTATATTTTGTTTGGAATTGTGAAACTGGTGAAATGTATTAATTTGTTTGCAAGCCAGGTGGTCATCTTGCTATTATCCTCTTCCTACTTCCTTCCTTCCTCTTCATTAAAGGGCTATTGATGCGAATTAGCTTCGATAAGCGCACATGTAGTTGTTTTTATTGAGAAGCACATAGTATACTCTAACACAGGGGTGTCAAACCGGTTCCTCGGAGGGCCGTTTTTGTTTTTTCCTGTAAATTGGTTCCCAGTTCAGACCTAAACAACCAGGTGAGGGTAGACCTAACCAATTAGTGACCTAATTAATCAATCAAGTACAAGGTGACAGCGAAAACCTGCAGACACTCGGCCCTCCGTGGATCCGGTTTGACACCTGTGCTCTAACAGATAGGCCTAATTTATTTCACATTTGGACATCCCCTGGGGTTCAAAACCACTGTAAGCTGTCTATTGTTTGAAAATGTAACATAATATACAGAAAATGCATTATGTATTTAATAACCTTTAAAACATCAACCAAAATTGTAAATTTTGGGTCCCTATATCAGTGTGATGGAACATTTTATACAAAAATCCAAGATCAGATTTAATTCTAATCAGATCTGGTTAACCTCCGGTTAATGAAATCATGAAATACAGTGTTTTTGTGGTCGAGATTTGGAAGGTTTCTACTTTAAAGAAATACACAAATGACACGTCATTCTTTTCGGAAGAAAAATTATAGGCTCCTATCTTTAACCGTTACATTTTTATTCATATCTCCGGAATAGTTTCACACATCACAGCATCCCCTCAACTTTGTCTTCTGCTAGGAACATATTCCCATTCAAAGTAACAACCTGAAAGCAATTAGGGTTAACAGTAACAATTTACAATCAAGATATGCAAACATGAATTCATAGATGAATAAAACATGAATTACTGATTACTTGATGCATGTACAGATCATCATCTGTGTGAATGTGTTCATAAACATATTAATAAATTCATATTTAACAGATATACATTGACAATATTTATTAAATGGCATGGGTGGATTCAATCATTCGGTATACAATGCAGTCAGTCATGCTTTGAAGTGGATTGCTGCTATAGCTTGTTTTTCTCATTTTGTGTTTCTTCAACAAAAAACGCTACTTTAATTTTTTTACATAAACAGTTCAAGTATTGTATGATCCTTTTAATTTGACCAAAACCCCACCCTACCCATAATACAGTATCTCAATTATGTTGTTAGAAATTGTCCACATCAAATCATAAAGCCAGAAGATAACTATTTTATTATATATAGTATTAGCTAAATGATAACACAGTCTTTTATGTCAGAATACAAGGAAATAGTCATTTAGCCAACTAATTGTCATCCAACCCCTACACAGTCAATACATTATTTAAACACATTCGTGCATTGTACATCCCACCCTTGTATGAAAGCTTATATTTACTGTAAATATGTTTTTTGTAATGATCAAAAAGCTTATATAATTAATATTTTTTAATATGTCATATTTAGCAAATATGAAAAAATTATTGACAGGTCATGTTTTGTCCTAATACTCATACATTATGTTTATAAGGAGAAGATATCTTTATTCTTAGTGAGTAAGTTGCCTCTGTTGTCTTTATGAACTTTTGCATTTGTAAACCGCTTCCAGTCTTAATTATTCATACAGACTTCTTTCCAGCACTGACTTTTAGATCATTTTGTTTTATGGTATGCATTTACTACTACTAAATTGTATGGTTGTAAAACATATTAGCCTAATTACTCAAATCTAAAATGGTAAGTCATTATGAATCGAAAGAAAAACCCTTGGATATTGCAATTATCACACACGTCTTAGACCTTGTAGAAACTCATCATAACTACTATCACCTTTATTGTACATGCACCATTTTCTAGGTTAATACCTTTAGTGAAAAAATATACTTTCATTAATGGAATTAAAGTTTATTGTTTTGACAGAATGAAAGACTTTCCTGAGATGGTTCAGCACCTAGCAAACATTGCAGGAACCGGAGAAGGGTACTATTGCACATTGCAATATTGGGGGTTTGTTTTTTCCAATTGAATTTTTCCAGTTTAATTTAAATTGAACTGAGGCTTTTCATAATCCCTTTTAGGGAAGCAAATTAATATTAGTAAATTCTTAATCATACAGTAGCTAAGTACTGTAAGCTCTTTGGTACTTCTCTATGTGGGGTGAAACTAACAAAAAAAATTATATTATACAATTGTTACTAATTAATTAAAATGCACCAGAATTTTTTAAAAAGAGCACAACAAGCACAACCACCCAACGACGTAAAAGTGTGCTTCTGAATATTCTTGTATTTTATGTATTAATTATAGATGATTTTCTTCTCTTTTTTCCCAGTACACAGCTGAACATTGGAATCCGCAAAGAACATGCTTTGGTATGTTGGAGTGTTGCTTGATGAACGTATAATATAACAAACACAATTACTTTGGTTACTTAGCTTGGTAAGTGTGTTATCTGTTCATCAAAATGTGAGATTTAAATCGGCCGGTCAAGACAACATCCTAGCTTATCCATTACAGACATATTACTTATTTTTCAGCTGTAGATATGAAATATGAACCTCACATTTATTTAGTTGTTTTGCATGAACAGTACTTTGTGTAAGTTAGTTCATAAATTAGTCAATAACATAAACAGTGACAAGCTAAGAGGTTATCAATGTAATTGATTGCTCTTTTGTACCAAAAACCTTAGGAACAGACAGAGGCTTGAGGAGGCAATAAGATTAGTGACACACAAGCCTAGGAACACCACTGATACCGCTTCTGCTACCTGTCCATCACCTCGTGCTTATTCTACACAAGATAGGCTCAAGCAGACATCGGGTAAAGGACATAGTGTTTCCACGTCTTTGATAAACCATTGTTTCACCCGATACAAACATCTCTGTATTTATCACTATTGTGGTACTTCCTACAATACAGATCTGTAAATAATGTAGGTGTAATGAAGTCATGTTTCACTCCTTCCCTTTAGATACGTATGGACATTCCAAGTTGTTTGGTAATAGCGAGATATTGCAGCAGATTGGATGCCCAGAAAAAGGATATCCTGTCCAGTCCACAGCCTTGGACTGTTTACGGCTTTAGCATGAACACTGAAGAAGGTAAAAATAAATATTAAACTCAGATGTGTTAGGGATGAGATTTACTTGTCTGTTAAAGGCAACAAGGAAACAAAACCAAACTCCTGGAAGGTCCAAATAGTATTTTACTGCCAACCGCATTTAAATCATTCTCTGATAGTGGTTGGTTTAAGGTGGCAGGACGCCCTGTCTCGTGAATGACATTTTTTATCAGCTGGTAGGTGATTATGTCATCACAGAAGACCTCAGAGATTAAATAAACAAGAAGGCAATGAATTGTGAACGCCCTGAGCTCACCTCTGAGAATCTAAAAAGCTGCTCAGTCATTGGGTTTGGATTTTGTTCGGTTTCATTTAATTAGTTGAGTTCATGCCATACAATAAAAGCCAAATGTATAGCAAGTTTGCAGAATGTTAAACATTTCATTCAGGTGAGATTTTACTGTACAGTGCATACAATTATACATGCAGATATTGTGCTTTTGCTCTATCACAAAACAAAATGTGAATATTGGGGAATAGTTCTTGTTTTTACATAGTTCAAATAAGTGACACCTTAATTCATTCTGGATACATTCCACATAAAGTAAACCATTTCTTTAAGGAATACGACCAGGCAGAGGTATCCTCCCAATTGCAGAGTGGGCTGCTTTTATTGAAACAAACTCTAAGGAGTTGGGAGAAAACATAGGCGGTAGGAGTGGGTTCAGGCAAAAGTCCAGGTCATGTACAGGTTAAAACGGAGTCGGAAAACAGGCAGTAGTCGAAGAATGGAAATAATCTACACGCGAGGTTTTTGAAAACAGACCTATTACATCAGAAACAACAAACATCACCTCACAAAAGAAAAGGCGCTCAGAACTGTGCTATATAGTGAACGTGCTGCGTTCGTGGTGACTGGGAATGTGGGATCTGGGGACTGAGATGTCTTGGTGGTGTGACTGGGGGCGTGAGCTATGCGTGGATCCCATGAACCCATGGAAGGGGCGGCTCCTGAAGAATGTCTAATAGAGGCCCTGCCCCTGGGATGAATAGCAGGTTGATCAGGGTGGTCGCGTTGGAAGATCTGGATGAGAGAGGGATCAAGAATGTCCTCTGCAGGGACCCAGGACTGCTCTTCTGGTTCATTACCCTCTGCATATGACCATTCTGCCATTAGGAGCCCAGAATGGCTTGTGTAGAACAGGCCGTTTCGCCACCAATGTCAAGTGGAGAGGGGATGGTCTCTTGAGTGACTGGAGGGCGGAGAGGGCTATAGTGGACTGGCTTCAGCAGAGACATGGAAGGGAGAGGAAATCCAGCACTGGCAGGGAAGCTGCAGACGCTAAGTAACAGGATTGATACAGTAGGAGATTTTAAATGGGCCGATGTACCTGGGGCAGAGTTTCCTGCAGGGGAGACAGTTCTGGGCTCCATCTCCCAGGAGAATAGAGGGGGTTGGTAACCTAGGTTGCATTGAAAGAGTGTTAGTCAGAGAGAAGAATGTCTGAGGTAGTTTTAGGCACAATCCACCACCGCCAGGTACCCGCTCCAGGTGCCTTGCTGCAAGGCACACTGCTGGCGGAAGTATGTTCTCTGGCTTTGCCCGTTGGACTGGGGATGGTACACGGAACACTGGCTGACCAAGACCCCCAGACGGTCACGGGCCTTTCAAACCCGAGAGATGGGGGCCCCTAGCCAAAACTATATCCTCTGGGAGGATTACAAAAAAAAATTATACACTTGACTCAAGTTGTGTTCCTAATACAACAAGCTTTTAAGGACATCAATTGCTTACCTGTTGTGTTGCCTTTAAGGCATAATGTTGGAAGGACTTTTATTTTGAAGTGTTTGTCATCCTTAATGTGTTGCCTTTAAGGCATAATGTTGGTAGGACTTTTATTTTGAAGTGTTTGTCATCCTTAAGGTGTTCCACGTTTGTAAGATCACTTCGCGTTAGTCATTCGAGGAAGCCGGCGGCATCTGTTCACATGCTAGCCACACTAATTCTCACTGTACACGCCACAGAGGCAATGTCGTAA
>JACXGK010007542.1:0-14455 GCA_016801125.1 Novumbra hubbsi
CCCCCCCCCCCCCCCCCCAATGCAGAACTAGGGATGTCAACATGTAAATACCCAGTAACTGCTAAGGATACAATACCTTAGCTGAAAACAAAGCTAACCACAATGAATCAGTAATAGTATCATTACACCAGCCCACAGGTAAACAGTAGAAGGTACATATGGATAAAAAAAGGTTGAATGGTATTGGTGGGGAAGAAGGCCTAAACAATGAATAAGTAAAGCAGGAAGAGAACAGGTTATAGATAACCAGACACAGAGTACAGGATGTAAAGGAATCACGCAAGCTAGACGCAAGGCAGTGGAAAAGGAATAGCATGAACAAAAGAAGACAATGGGAGAAGTTTATCAGAGGAAGTGACACATGGTCACAAAGAAGGGCCTACATTAGTCTTTTATTTAACCGGGGGGGGGGGGACACATAGAGACCTGAATCTCAATCACAAGTGTGCCCTGGGAACACAACCAAACAAATGGGACATATAAATGCATATAAAACATGCAAAAATACATAAACCTACACATTTGTTTATATAAAATCCTTTGCCATTATCCCATCGGGATAACAGAAGGATTACCATATTGTTTGTCCCTTGAGTAACAGGGCCTCTCCATGCTACTCATGAACCCTGAGGCATTTACTGTTGGAATGCTCAGCTACGAAAGAACAAGGTGACATTCTGGGGTGCTGTCTGATTTATTTCACGCTCTATAACCACTCTGCGTGTACAAACATTCTCAAACACACACATATTCACAACCTCTCACATACACATATATTCACAACCACCCACCCACGCACGCACATTCACAACCACAAACACGGTCGCAAATACACACACAGACACACATGCAAACAAAGTCTGTCTTGTGTTTACAGGTTCATGCTCTGCAACACTTGAAGAGTAAACCCTTAACTAACACAGCAGGTACTAATCCAGGCATTTATCTTCCATCTGGACAACTGTAACTCACTGTTAGCTGCTCTCTGCTTGAGCCATCAAACCCCTCCAGAATACTGCAGGCAATCCTAAGGTATCTCTTGTCACAATGATGCTGTGGATCCTCCACTAGCTTCCTGTTGAAATGCGTATCTACTAGAAGAACTCGATGCTTGCCCTACAAAGGGGTACTGTAATTCTCTACCTTCAGGCTACGTTTAAACCCTACAATAATCCAACCCAAGCCCTTTGTTGTGTCACCTCTGGTCTCTCATCCATATGATGGGCAGACTCAGCCCAGCCCAGTCAGCATTCTTCATTGAATAAGATGCGCTTATGATTAGTGTGTTGTGTGGTTATCTCACCAATTGAAATCTGTATAAAACGTCAATAAGAAAATAAATCACACACACAAGGCTAACCTGGCATTGGGTGCACAGCGGATATACATGCATCCCACTCTGTTGCCACGGCTGGAACGAGTGAGGAACACCTCTGTAATGTCCAGCTCTTTCTGGGAGTACTGGAAGTCAGCCCGCTCGGTCAGGTGGAGCTTCCATTTTCCCTCTGCGGAGCCCCCTAAAGTCGCTCCGGGAATCCCTCCCCTGGATCTCAGTCCTACCGGCCCCGAGGCCGTAGCCCCATCAGGGTCTGGCAGTAGGGAATATGTGGCCTCAGGAGGCAGGAAGGCAAGCTTGGCGGCAATACGGCTCGGACAGGGAGGGCAGCAAAACAGGCAGCATAGGTCACTGACAGATAGACCATTCATCATCCACTGTGGGGGCAAAGACACAGGAAAACTGTTATGTGTTGATCCAATTTTAAAACTTCAGTCAAACAAAAATGATATGCAAAGTTGTAAAAAAATAAATAAAAAAGTAATATTGTTAAACTAGGGTCTATGTAGGTTTCATACATTAGATAATATCTAACATGTTAATAATAAAAGGGTTAAGCCTACCTTTTAAGAGAAAATTATTTGCAAATTAATATTAATGAAAAAATACACCAGAGTGGTCCTGTTAGCAAAAAAAAAACTTGTTGAAAAGAGTTGAACATTAAGTTTTATTTTGCAAAACTTTTTTCTTTCAGTGTTACTGGAGTCCTTGTGAAATCCATATTTGTTGCTGATTGTTTTTAGTGCGCCTCAATTTGTTCCTGTTCTAAAAGAAGCAAGTAGGGCAACTTTCTCAGTTTAATTTGTTATGAATAATAACTGTCAGGATCTGGATAGTTGGAACAGTCTGTTTACACTTTATTGCGCAGGGCTGTAAGCTGACGATGTACTATGGCGTGTATATCCCACCGTAACGTTACAGATGCAACCGTTACGTTACAGATGCAGCCGGCTTCAACCCTTCACTTAGCTTCTACTAGTAAAAAAATAACTTGACTTGTTACAGACCAAATCATTCAAAGTTATGTCGTGCCTTTAAAAAAAACGAAACAGCAACAAAATAGGTAAACGTTCGCATGAATCCTTTAAGGGACGACGCAGAAAGACAATATCTATGTTTTAACCACACTCACAGAATCCAAATCCTATTTTTCCAGGGTTTTTGTAGCATTTCGCAAAAACGTTCAAGTAGCCAGCTACTAAAAGTTAACTCACCAGTTAGCACTGATGGCTAGTTTAGCCATAATATAGACAGTGAGACTTGTCGAAAAAAACTATTCCACTTGTGGACACCGAAATATATATCCAGAAAGAAAACAAAGGGTCCCGAATATCAGTTTTGATAATCAGATCAGTTTTGAGTGGTTCAAATGAATAGCTAGCTACTGTATCGAACCCAGCAAGGGTGACTTCATAGCTACTGTCACTTAGCTATTAATCCATAGTGTACACTGTTCTTCCCCCCACCTCCTGTTTCGCCGCATCCGGAAATTACAATGACAGGACGTGACGGGGAACGATCGCTGAACGCCGGTGAGCGCAAGATGTATATTGTTTGGTAAGAAATTACGATCATAACAATACTCAGAAATGTAACAATGTATTGAATAGTTGATCAAGTCTTGCCAGCTGCAGTAACTACTAAATATTTAGTGGAATGATAACATCTTTTTAACAAATGGCCATGCGTGTAAAGTTGGAAAGATCGAATCGTACTTTGAATTAACAACTGCCATGAAACAAGGTCTAACCTCAACGAAAGTGCACTGCGAAGGAATCGAGTAATAAAGAATGCATGAGTGCTGGCAATGACTAGCAGTTCTGACATCCTTCTGCCGAATGGAGTTACTGTAGTGGGACAGCGAGAGACGTTCTACTATATGTGGGAAAAGGTGTCAGCAAAATTTCAGTTTCAGTTAACCTTTTCCAGGACATGGAATGTGGGTGGTTACTGTATCTACAACTTCTTTACGGGAGGTAATTTGACTTCCCATGTAATTGAATCTTGAGCTGCACAAACAAATACAAAAAGACAATATACATTTAAAATAAACTTTGATTTTATTGTTTTATACTTACTCTTCTTACACATCATACAATCCTAAATTTTAAAAGAACAAAAAATAAAAAGATATCTGGTTGTTCCTGGGGGAATGGTGTGCCAAGGAACACATTTGCAATTTCCCGCAGCACAGATCTACATGTAACATTCAGGAGATTCTTGTTTATTACATGATTTCTCACACATCATTAGTATGAGCACACTTGGGTCTTCCATGTGAACTCAGTCATGCTGACACAGAGAAAACTGACAGAAACGTGATGAGAAAACAGGTATTATGTGACCCTATCAGAAGCTTCATAGTAATGATCGAATGATGAGGACAATGATTATGTTAAGGTGTGCTTAACAGAAACTTCATGACATCAACATTTAAAAGATTGAAATTGTAGTGGATGTTTTTGTAACAAAATGAATTCATGGATTCTGATCCAGTTGAGTTCAACCATTTACATAAAATAACAGTGATTTAACAGATCTGTTTAAGACAGAAGTATATGCCCGGTGAGATTATAAGTGGTAAATTCTAGAGCCAAGAATTGCCTGATAACCATGACTATCAATACTATTGGTTACATTCAAACTGCTCACCTTTTAAACATCTGGGGTAGGACAGGTAGACGATCAACCTGTAAAACATCCCCATTTTACAGAAGATATGCTGAAGGACAAGCAGACCCCCTAGAAAAGGGAACGCATTGCTGCCCAATTTTAAAGCTACTTTATGGCATACCTTTTAAACAGAAATGTCCTCGTGAGGGGGGGGTGGACCTCTATTGAAAAGTATGTTTTCCATCTCAGACAGGCTGGTCCTAGCTTATCATTAATCACAGGCATTGCACCAGCTACTTATCTTAAAATGGTGCGTAAATGCGTGAACCCCTTTCAAATGAGAAAGCTCTGGGCTCAGCTTCAGCAACCTAGCATGCCAAGAGGGCTTTTCATAGACCAATCACTCTCTAAGACCTTCTTTAACTGGCAACACTACAGACTACCGCTCCAATCACAAATGCAGTTGTTTTCCTGTTTATAGAAAAGATTCAGTTCAGAAAGGGGGCCACTGTGGTGTTTATGATCTGCTTTCCCCAACAAATCATATTTTTTTCCAATAACATCCACTACGTTATGAAAAAGCGCTATAAACAACCAAAAAGCATGAGCATGGAAACCACCCTGTGCCAAAAACTGGCGTGACCATCTCCAAATAACCCGTTTCAAGGCCGTTCTTAAGGAATGAACTAGTTAGTAGCGGTGTTTTGGAAATTAGGGTGTTTGACTGTTTAGTCACTAAATCTGTGGGCAGTCAGGAGGAACTTGAAAATTACTTGGCATGACACTCAAGGATAAATGTAATTTCATCTAAACTCAACCCTCTTCCAATACAGGAATTACCTGTGAATAAAATCACATATAAACAAAGCAGTTTCACAGCACCTCTTTCCTTAGGGAAGTTATGAAAAGCACTGGTATACACACACTAATATCTTTTACCCTTTTTCTCCCCAACCTGTTACCTGGTGACATTCTACATAAGATTATACTATTTGAATATCAGCCACATTGTATTTACATTTAAAAACACAGTAGAGTCCCATTAACTTGTACCTCAGCTAGTCGAGGCTCCAGTAAACGTGTTGCCATGCATTGTGCTAATGCTATGCGTCTTAACATTTTTCGTTAGTGCCGTCCATTTAAAATAAACAGAGTTATTCATCTGACTGCCCATGCATGCACACTTTAAACTTCATGAAAGAAGCTAGATAGAAGCGTCTTCAAGAAGAACTCTGGGAGAACAGCATTAAGCACAGCACCCAAATGTCATTCTGAAGTATTGTTACAAGTCATTTGAGCTAAGAAGTGTCACCATCAAGACTAATTGTCAACCAGTTCAATTACCATTTAACACTATGGCATGTGTTGATTAAGGTCCAAGAGGTTTACTGTGTAAGATCTCTGGAACAAAATCACTGTTTAAGAAGAACATGACCACATAATGTCATGTCTGCACAGAGAAGACATATTGTATTCTCTGTAGCAAACCTGCAAAAAAAATTATTAAATATATATATATATATATAATATGAAATCTAAACTATAAATTGCCAGATGCTGAGGAAACTGAAGGTTTGCAGATTTCATATTATTGACACCTAATTGTGCTTTGATTCCAAATTAATTGTAGACACTGTCCAAATCTGAACCTATTAACAGGACTCTAGTCCATCACATCAGGTGACCCCCCCCCCCCTTAATGGTTAAATATCAGTGGGAAATGCTTAAACAGAATTGAAAGGTTAACTACAAATTGAATGATTTGCTGACACATGCTGACAATCCTCCAGTACAAACCAACCAAATGATAATAAAAATAAATAAATAGAATGCAATCACACAATCAAAGCTAACTACAATATATTAATATAAATCTTCTGACATCATACACTCACTAAAACAGAAAAGGAAGAAAAACAATTAAAAAAAACACAATCACTCCAAAACCCCACCCCTCCAACAACTGTTCACGCACTCAACATCATTATGATAAGCCAATATATCAAAAAGAAACATTTCTTGAAAATGCAGACTTGGGAGTTGGACATGTTCACCCAAGGGTCAGAAGAATAAATTAAATGCGGAAGTCTGACAGAATCTGGAAATGGGTTGTTCTCTGGGAGTAAATTGAAGCCCTCAAAAGATCTTGCTGATAAAAACAGAAACTCCTGAATATGGATCTTTATTTGACCACCCCTATGTCCTATCTGAGCTGTGGCATAATCTTAAAACCCACTTAACCTTATCTTCATTTCAACTACCTCACAGGGGTAATATAAAAACAAGTTCTCCCAGGTTAAGAGACAATAAAACAGGTACAAATTAAAATGTCTTCCTCCCCACAGCAGACAAATGCTTACCAAACCCTACCACACTCTCCCTGACTCTCAAGCAAAACACACACACACACACACACACACAAACCATCCCCCCACACAAGCATTCGCACACATTCACACAAGAAAGGGAGGTGCCAATAAAGGGAGCGAATGGACAGGGGCTGTGACACTACTCACCACCCACCTTATCCTGCCATGAACAAATGAAGCGATTTCATCTGGTATGTTCGGCCACTGTTCCAAATGTGCATGTCAGAGATTTTCAAATCAGTCCTCATAACTTCTGGATCTTCTCAGCCACCACGATAGGATTTTCCTTGCGTATGCGGGCTGCTGCAGCACCTCGATAGTCGTAGGGACAGTCATGTTTGTCCGAGTAGCGGTGAATGGCGCAGAACAGGTTACCACAACGACAATCAAAGCCTAGTGAGTGAGGAGATGCACCAGGTTAACAGCCAACCATGTCTACGTCTCCAGGCTCCAAGTTCAGTTTAGACCAACTAGACCAAGATGGCAGCATGACGTGTGTAGAACCAGTATGCTTGCTTAGAGTGCGGTGAGCAAAAGGCACTTCCAAGAGTATTGTGAAGCAGGCCAACACTCTGGGAGAGTGCAAGACAGCAGTACACTGTGAAATGCTGTGGGGCGTGAAATGCACCACTGACCTGCAGTATGTTGCTGTCTACACAAACAGCAACGCGATAGGTGGACTACCTTCATACAACAAGCTGTAGCCTTGTATATATGCACTAAGACGCAGATATTGAAAAAGAAATGTAAGAAAGATTTAGTTTAAACATTCAAATAGGGAGCTTTGGGCAGCCCATGAGGATCGATTAATTTAATTTAAGGTTCAATCTTGGTCTCTCCTTGGTTCTCTGCATTTGATAAATAGGATGTTATTCTGAGAGGCATGTAGCTCAATCGTGTGTCCAAATCAGAAAAACAATTTTTTTGAGTAGCAGATGTAATGATTCCCTTGAATAAATAACTACATATTGAGAAATATTTAAGCAAAGCTTCAACAAAGCAGTTACATCAGAGCTACTTCTTTTTCAAATATGTATCTGGCTAACTAATAAGCCCTGTGTGCTTCCATTTCCCCAGGGGTAAAGAATGCCAGTCTGAATTTCGAACACCTAAAAGCGAAGTAAACTGCTTTGCACTCAAGCTCAATCCCCCATAAAGGCTTTGAGCTCAGCTTGCCCACGGAAACCCCTGGCCTGTCTTACCCGTAAGGCCTACTTTCTTCCGGCATGTAAAGCATCGTTTTTTCTTCTTATTTTTGTCAGGGGTCTGATCGCCATCCGAAGAGGCCTGTACCGATTCCCCCACTGGTCCTGTTGAAATACAACATCTGGTTGATGAGTTATCAAAGTCAGTCAATAAAGCTTGTTTGAAATCAGCAGTAACAAACTGTTCAGAGAGACCGAGCCGGACACTCCAAACAGGAAGCCATAAGAAACAAGAAAGGATAAGAAAGGAACTCCTTTAAAACATCAAAAGCTAGGATTAAACCGAGAGAGGAACCAGGCCCAGTGGGAGGCCAGTCATTTCCTGTCTGTGCCGAGTGGAGATGATAGTACATGACCAAGTCTGTGGCCCTTGGGTGGCTGCAGTGTAGTTAAGCATTACAATACACGCTTTTGTGTGTTGTTCGAACCTGTGCTTTTGGATGTCCCCTCCTCTTCCTCCTCGTCCCCGTCCGCCCGGTCAGAGTCAGTGGCTCCAGCATCCTGAGAGATACTCATGGCTGTCATCTGCTGGGTTACTGGGCTGGGTGAGCTGGGACTGGAGACACACAGACCAATAATGAGGTGGGCAAGTGAAACCATGATCCAATATTCCGCCTAGGAGGAAGACTAGGGAAACCCATAACACAATAATAAACAAAAGCCTCGAGCAACAGCTTACTGTCAATTTAATGGATTCCATTTAGCAGTCTGTTTTTGTTTGCAGAGACTGCTGATTCTCTGTCAGCATACCTGGATGTCCTTTCCTCGGGCGGAGTGACCCCTTCTGTGCTATGTTCCAACGCTACGGTCTCTACTGACACACCGTCTTCTCCCGGGGACCCCACTGGCGATGAGGCTGCCGAGCCTGTGGAAAAACCCAGCATTTATTCAAACAACAAACCTAACAGAAAATGTTTCAAGACACATGGAACTAAATCCCCCACATACTGAATTCAATTAAAAATACAATATAAACGAGGGGGAAGATTCTCCTCTGTACTGTTCAATCAAATCCAATGGATGAGCAGTAGTCAAGGCGACATGGCACCTTTATAACATCTAAAACCAGA
Organism: Novumbra hubbsi; assembly: GCA_016801125.1. Taxonomy (NCBI): domain Eukaryota; kingdom Metazoa; phylum Chordata; class Actinopteri; order Esociformes; family Umbridae; genus Novumbra; species Novumbra hubbsi. The sequence goes on from JACXGK010007542.1 coordinate 8,594, forward strand.
AGTCACAGTTTACCTAAAAACCAACATGTCTGCTTGCTGGTGACCCTGATCAAATTTCACTCCCCAGCTGATATTGAAAATGACATTTTGCCCATATTGAGTTATATGCCACATGCTATTGATTACCTATATGGCTTAAAAGAATAAGTAAGGGTTTCGTGAACTGATATATCACTCTCTTGCTTTATAATGCCAAGGTTTTTGGATTGCTACCTCATTCTCCAGCCCCTTTTAGCAGCCGCCCACCCACTTTACTGGTCCCTATCCCATTCTCCTACCTTTCTCACCTGGGGGGCTGGAACGGCCCCCTCCCTGTTGTCTCTGCAGGTGTTCCTTGTAGCAGACCGAGCACATGCCATTGGTGCGGGGATTACCATAGAAACCGCAGCCCATAGTGCAAAGCATTGGCACCTGCGTCTGATTGGTCTCCTGAGCCATGCTCTCTGACAAAGGGAGGGGAGGGGTGGGGTAAGGGGGATGGGAGTGGATATTCCTGAAAATGGGGTTGAAGAGTTAGTCAAACTAATGCCCATTTGTTTACATGAAAATGTCTACAGAGCTAAAAGAGCTTGGAGACAGGCATCGGAGCAGGAGAGCAGTTCTTAAACTGTTTGTGGTTCTGCAACCAGTAAATGTGAATGGTTGATATTGGTTTAGTTTTTCATTTGTAATTCTGTCATGTCTAGTACTGGTGATGACTGATACCTGTAGATACAATGAAATCAAAATAAAATTACTAGTAGGGATTCTACCCGATCCAGAAACTATGCAAAATCTGTTACATTTAAGAATACACCCATATCTTGCAAAACTCAAAACGATCTTGTTTACTTCAGTTGAATGGTCGACGTATAACCAGTAGCAATATATCACAGCACTCTACACACAAACTATTGAACAGGGATCATCATCACCAAGATCAGAAGACAACAAATATTGGGGGGGGGAGAATCATAAAATTGTGTTACTGCATTGGTCAAAGTATACATACATTCTGCAAAGTTCAGGCTACAAAAAGGTTAGAAAGCCTTATTTTTATTGTAGCGCACTCAATTGTTTTAGACTGGACAAGTAAACTTGAAAACTATTTCTGAATTTACCAACCAGACACAAGACTACAAAACACTGACTGCCTGACTAATAAAGTAGCCCGGGTAACTACATCGAATTGTCGTCACATACAGTACAGTAGCTAGCTGGGTCTGTTTTGTCCGCAGTCGAAAACAATTGCGTCCTCTGCTCAGCTCGAAAGCAAACAACCTTAGCCTACATTAGAGGCTATAACAACGACGTAAATGTTTCTACATGTAAACAGTCACAAACTTACCTGGGAAACTACATAACCCCGACTTAGCATTGCTATCCATTACACTCCAAATGTGTAGCAACACATTGTTCCCGAACAAGTGACAAAAACGAACGTTAAAGTAATGTTACCGTTGTTACCTAGCAGGCAATTATACTTGCTAACCCGTTAGCATAAAGGCAGCGCTAACCTAGTGTAAAGGAACGCATCTAACCGCGTAATACAGGACTCAATTGGTTTACATTATAGAAACATTTTCATTTAAAAAAAGAAAATGTCAAAGCAGTACCTGAAATACGAAGTGCTGAAAGGTGTCAATGACCTTGGTTTCCAAAAAAAAATCAAGTAATCTGTCCCCTTTCGTGCGCACGGCCTCCTAACCAGAGCTAGCTCCCGACATTCGAAACGGTCGTGACGTCATTCGAAGCAACAGCAGCATTATTTTTTCCCACGTATGATGTTTCCATTGTACATCTAAATATTATTAAAGACATAAAGGTGATTCATATTAAACATGTCTGCCAACAAGTCTTCGGAAATCTTGCATTGATATTAATATTAGCTATAAAAAGTGTTTGAAAAATACACAAGATGGTGAGGTTATTGGTTATTTATTGTGTAACGACTTCGGAATTACAGCAAGACACGCTTCTGGAGATTTCACATAGAGCACTGAGGTCAGTCAAATCTCCCACCAATGTCCAGAACGACTATCGTACATTATAGACAATGAAAGATCAGTAATATACAGAGATTTTATAAACAAGTGTTACAGAATGTTTTGCTGTAAATGGTTCCTCAATATTCACATGCTAGTGTGATAAAGTGCACATGTATTCTAGGGGTCCCTCCCTTTCTGGAGAATCTACAACAGCATTGTGACTTCCATATACAGCATGATCAACATAGATTGTGGTCTCAAATGTGTGCATGTAGTAAATATACAAAGTCACAGGCCCTTCACTCAAATGGGCTTTCACATTCAGCCACATCCCAAATGGCTCAACACAAAGAATCCAAAAGATTTCAAGATTTCTCCCCATTTCGGAGAAAAGAGTCTGTCTTCTTACAGGATCCAAAAGACTAACCATTGGAATGTGCATTGGTAAAACACTTAATTAGGTTTCTATCTGAAACTTCTAAAGCCATATACTATTTATGGATGTATAATCTCTGGGGTAACTCGCATCTGTTCAGAATGAACTCTCTACTATATGCAAAGAGTTATATCTACTAAAAAGTAAACAAGAACACCCCCTCAAATGTCACTGTGATGTGATACATTTGCTCTCTATTCTCCTGTCCATAGAAAGAGTTTGTCTACATTCCTCTTTTAAGCTACCCACAGGCCTTTGGCCTCGGTTGACCTCCTGGTCGATGTTAGGCAGATTCATGTAATTTACGACTAATTTAAGTCTAATTGTTTAAGCTTTTATTTTACAACATGAAGTCAAACAATTTGCCTTTATCATTCAATGCTTAAAATTGTCATCTCACTGATTCATATTGCTAGGTTGCATAGCTTAATACATTTGCATGGTCTTATCTGAGTCACATAGTCTTAAATAAAACAAAAATAGTGTTACACTAGAAAATGCACAACTTACTGCAATGTATACAATGTAGGCATAGGTTATTATTAAGGCCTGGGTCATTTAAAGCTGAATAAAAGCTAAAGCCTTTTTGGAGAAATCTACTCCAACTTCTTGGTCCTGTTCCTGGCACCAACCCTAGATGTAAGGACCCCCCTGATCCACTGTATGCCCACTCTCCCCCTTTTCTTTGAGCTGGGGCGCAAATGGTCCCACTAGCCAGTTGAGAGGAGTGTTATTGAGCAGATAGTCCATAACACCATCCAGAGAATGTCGCACCTGTAACAAAAAACAGACATAACCTCCATATTACTTATAAAAAGAATGTACAAAAGCAATTGCCAATTGACACCATGATATGCATTCTATGAGTGTTTGCAACTCTTTTGGAGGGTTAGGGTAAACCATTTCTCCAGAATGCATTTTTTTGGTTGTTGTAGATAACATTGTCCGAGGCACTGCTCCAGAATCAAGCACATGACCATTTGGGTTAAGATTACCATCATCAGTGGAGCAGTTGTAGTTACTAATCACCTCTTTTTAAAATCACTGAGATATCTTCTAGCCCTGGTAGCCAGCACAGCAACCCGTCCTGCCTATTCATCTTATACATGACCCTAACCATGATGGATTTACAATATACTTTGTATCCCTTTGTGTCTTTATTTTAATTTTGGCAGTTATCTATAAAATGTGCTTGCTGAAATGTTGAAATTGAATAAGAGAAATGGAACCACAGAGTTCTGTCTACCTGTGCTAGATGGTGACGGGTCTGCTCAAGGAGAGGTGGTGTGAGGTTGCTAGTGTTGCCCAGGGTAGAGTGCAGTTCTTCAGCCGCTTTCCTCGCATTTGCCAGATGGTCCTGGACTGCGGTGGGTAACCCCTGGGCACTGGACACCACACCAGAGCATGCAGAGCGCAACTGGTCACTGAGTCCATGCACCATAGAGAGGGCTTGCGACTCTAACTGCTACACAAACAATTACATCAGGTTAACCGTGAATGAATCACATGGCTGCTTGGCCAGAACATACAGATTCTTCCTCCCTACCTCAGTTTGATCAACGGGACCAGGACCATCCACCGCGATGGTCTCCACCTCTCCATCTTTAACCGCAGGCTGTTTCTCCTGCCACTCCTTCCAGCGCTGAAGCAGCTGCTCTGGTGCCCCTCCCAGCTGTTGATTGGCAGTAGCCAGGGTGGAGCGGGCTTTCTCTAGCAGGTCCAAAGTGGTGCTGATCTGGGTGATGGTGGTGTATGTGGTGTCTCTGGCATGCCTGGCTTTCAGTAGGGACTGCTCCAAAGCCCACTCTTGCACCTTGGAGGACAACTTGCCTAGACGGACAAAGTAGCTGGGGCTAGAGCCCACTACAGTTGCAAGAGCCTCCTCACTTGTTGCAGGCTCAGCCAAAGCAGCTGTATGAGGAAACAGAAAGGTTATCTATAAATGATAATTCATGGCCCGGGATCAAACACACTGATTATAGTTCCATCCGATCTGAAATAACTATCCTGCAGCTCTAGAAATGACTTAGCAGCTCAGCCAATTCAGCTGTTACTGCCTCAATATCTCATTCATACTGACCCAGCTCTCGTTCACTGAGAGGCAGATTCTGGTCCACCCAGTTCTCAGAGTGGCTAAGGGCCATGCCCACCCCGCTGCTGACCATCTGGCCCACACCGGTGGCCAAGAATGAACTGAACCATCCAGAGGCTGCTGCCTGAGTCATCCCCATACCCCCAGACACTGCTGCCATCAAAGCCCCAGCCACTGTGTCCTTGGCCCCAGCCACTGTGTCCTTGGCCCCTACTACAGCCCCAGCCACTGTGTCCTTGGCCCCTACAACAGCCCCAGCAACAGACTCTGTGGCTCCTGACATGGCATCCTTTGCCCCGCTCACTGACTGGTACATCATGTCCATTGTGTCCGAAACCAGCTGAGGGGGTTGAAATTAAGCGAATTAAAAAGCTGGTCTTAATATACACCAAGAGTTCAGTGACGTGTTGATTTTGGGACTTGAATGAGGAAGTGCGGCCGACTAGTCTCACCTTGTTAGCTGGCTGCTGGAGGATTGTCAGGTTCTCCACCTTGTCCAATCCCAACATGGCATATTGATTTACAATGGCAACTGCAACAAAGTCATTAACTCATTAAAGGATTCACTAAACATGCAGTGTTTGCTAACATCTAGCACAGCTGCATTAAAACTCACTCTGTGGCTCCAGCTTGTCCAGGAGTGGCTTGGAGCCGGAGGTGGCAGCCGCCCCCAGGGTGCGGACCCCGCTCTCAGCAGCGTCAATGACCCCCTTCAGCAGGGGCACGCTGTCCTTGGTGCTGCTGTAGGCACCGGACACCATGCCACACGCAGAGCTCACCAGGGGTAGGCTGCCAACACGGGAAACGACACTCTGGGAACAAAAGATGTTCGGATTTAGCAAATCCCCAGTGCAGCCCCTTATCACCATCACATTTGTATGTTGCATACTGTCAGCATTGCACTGTTCACCATATTTCTCAACTGATCTGTGTGGGACGCTGCGTTTCACTTGCGTGTTTGTGTAGTTACAATTCCTTCATTTTGGAGTGCCTATACTCTGTCGGAGAAGTGGGTTGTAATTGGAAAGTACCAGTAATGGTGCTTCTCACCTGCTGATCTTCATGAGCTGGCTGGGCTGGTGGTGGACTGTGCTCATCAGTTTTACTGCGGTCTGACATACTGCAGTATGTTTCTCTGAAAGAGGGGGCAAGAATTATTTTTATCTTAGCATATATTAGTCTGATTTTGAGTATGTTTTCTTTAAATATTAATAAATACACTTAAATCAGTTAAAATAGACTCAGTTATTTTATACTTTAATATACTCATGCTAAAAGTATTTTTCCAATCATATAACATTGAAAAAAAGGAACATAGTTGGCAGGCAGAGACTGGTTTAACGGCAGGCAGAGACTGGTTTAACGGC
>JACXGK010007542.1:14555-25112 GCA_016801125.1 Novumbra hubbsi
ACGGCAGGCAGAGACTGGTTTTACGGCAGGCAGAGACTGGTTTTACGGCAGGCAGAGACTGGTTTTACGGCAGGCAGAGACTGGTTTTACGGCAGGCAGAGACTGGTTTCAGAACATTTTGTCATGTTTAAAGACTGGAATTTGAAATGATAATGAGTTTTGTTAAAAAGTACACCATGGAGTACAAAGAAATAGTAAAAGAATTTACATAATTCATGTACAGGTATTTTATGGGTATGTAAAGGGACATAACATGGCATAATCTCCTGATTTACCCCAGGTGAAGGGGAATCTTACCCTGCTAGCTGAGCAAAATGCCACATATCTAAAACATTTTTTTATCGAACAACAAAAACGCCAACAGTCAACTTCAATTTCAAGTTTCTTTTACCTAAGCATGGCCAGCTTCACACACACAATCTTTTCCAAAATTGTATTTTTCGTGTCACCAAATAAACATTGATCTTCAGTGGGGGGTGGGGGTCTTCCCTATGTTACCATAGTTGTTTACGGACACTAATTATAAGATCTACTCATGCACTGTGAAACCACTAATGCAAAGTCTATGTTCCTCATATCTGATAACAAGCAAGATAAAGAAATAATGATAGTAAGATGTTCTTATGATCACTGTACTACAAGCTTGCTCTTTTGGTCTTCAAACTTTGGAACACACGTCTGACTTAAATAGTATTTTCAAAATGCTACTAATATTAAACAGTTGGGTGAGGAAATTACACATTATGGTCAGACCTACACCTTGAGACAACAACACCCTTCAAGTGAGGGCTGCCCAAACCGGTTCCTGGGGGTTCCCACCAGCCCTTATGTAGCACAGATAAATCAAATAATTAGATGGATTAACAGCTAAATCATGTTAGTAAGGGCTGGGGCTGGAGAATATTTGAACTCTTACCATACGAGAGTAAGAGTTGCTGTATTTCTGTTCTACCTCATCATTAATTGCCCTACCTCTAGTCAAATATCTATAGCAGTGTCTCACTCCTGTGACAATAAGGCACAGGCCTCATAAAAACCACATATTTTTTGAGCTTGAACAAAATCTTGCCCAAGAATGGTTATGGAAAGAATGATGCCCCATTAAAAGCCATGAAACCAAAATTCAAGAATTTTATTTTTTGTATAATCACTACATTGATCTATAGTTTCTGTCCAGACACAAATTATTTAGATTTATGTGATCACTCAATTAGGGTTTATGACTATGAAAACAATTCTACCTGCCAGACTTAAACTTCAGTTACATCAATCTAACCAGTTAGGAAGCATAAGCAACTGTGAGTCAATGTCACCTGTTTTTGTGCAAATTAGAGTGACAACAGGTGCACTGGCAAGACAACTCCCAAAAACGGAATGGTTTTGCAGGTGGTTGGCGAGACAGTAGATCTCCAGGAACAACGTTTGGCAGCCTTTCTTTACACTGTCAAATAATGCCAATGTGAGTACCATGTTGAACAACTGGCACGCTTGTTTTTAAAACTCCAGGCTAGTAGACACTGGATTACAGTAGCAATTAGGGTAAGCTGCCTTGCTCATGGACACTACTATATATATATATTTTACCCTGTCAGCTGCTGGATAGATCAGATTTGTTTTCTGGCCCAACATTCTGAGCCACTAAGTTATCTGTTTATCAGAGTTGGGTGAAGACAATATCACCAAATCTGTAGAAGACATTTATGAAAAACATTACTGGCCCTACATGTGGTAGAATGAATAAGAGTGTACAAACATTCTAAGAAAATTTGGGCCAAAATTCCATTCAAGTTTTTTCTGTTTACATCATTACCTCACTAGCGGAGCATGACCACTGTGAAACCTTTGGATATTAATATACATGTTCTTCTCTGAGGGAGAGAACGAGGTGGTACTCATGGGGAGATGCATCACCAATGCTCATTAGCAATGATAAATACAATCACGCCTGATAAGGTCCAGCAGGTGCAGAACAGCTGGGATCCCAACCTCCCATGCTGTAAGTACCCAGCAAACCCCTGTGCTCACAGATGTCCAACCCCGTTCATCTGCCACTCGAACGTTGTGGGGCCTGAAAGAAGTGGCACCATGTTCCTTCCCCCAGGGAACAAAGGCTATATTCATAATCAAAAGTTCTCATTCGTTCGGTTCTTTCAGGTTGCCGTGAATGCGCCCTTTTCAGCATCAGACCATGAACACATGGAAAGCCAGCACATCTGCAACGGAGTATGCGAGAGCAGGAATGCCCCCGACCTTGCACCAAGTGTCAAAGGCCTGCCAATACCATGCATAGAGCGGCACACCTCAGAGGCAAGGGGATGCTGAGGGGTGGGGGCACCACCTAACCCATCAGTGCCACACACCTGCGAAAGACAGAAGACTGACAACCCACGGTGGTAACAAAACACGTTCCTGAGGCCAAGGAATAGGTCAAATTAATAGAGTGGGACCAAAGGAGTCACCAACACATGCATTGACCAAAACTGTAGCCCAAGAAGACAACCCTTCCAGGGGCTGGATCACCCAACAAAGTTTGTCAGGCTCAATGAGATGCTACAAAGACAACCAAAAGCGCCATTATACAGGACCCAATGCCTCCTATTTCCAAAAGCCAATGACACATCACTTAAAGCAACCAGGACAAGAGAATACAATCAGCAAACTTGCAAGGGTTTGCGTACCACAGAAGCGAACATGATGAGTGTAAGCATCTGAGCGCAGGAATTCTGCTAGGTACCTATAAACGAGGAACTTTGAATCCTGACTGGGTGACAGCCATATTATATGCCATGATGATTTCAGTAATAAAACACGAGGGGTGTGGTATATAGCCAAGAAAACACAAACCCCGAGATGCCTTATTGTGACAAATTATTTCATGTGTAGGCATTGAGGGGGTAATCTTAAAACATGTTTTGAATGATTGTGCCATTGTTCAGCTGAACTTTCCCCCACAAGAGGCATTATCAACAACAGTAATATGAAACACTTCTCTGGTACGCAAGTCGTGAACTTTATTAAAACTTGTGCCAGCTAAACGGCGTACAGACTTAACATATCTAACATTACAGCTAAGGCAACCCAAACGCAAATACGATACTAACAACAAGGTAAAAAGTACGTTTTCTATGTTGAAGTTGTGAATGTACATCGGAGATGAAGAATTACTGAAAAGACATATACTTGATTTGCGACAGGTTTTCAAAAATTGTCACTCACCTCAATGACAGTACACTCAGTGATTTTAAACTCCTAGTCTCCTCTGACTGCTAGGTTAGTTGTGTCCCAGGTCCTCTTTAGAGCACCATTGCAACACAAAATGGGCTAAGCACAGGAGGAGTTGTAACGCTTCACAAAAGTTAACCAATCACGGTACGTTAAAACGAAACTACCAGAAACTGGTACTAGCTCGTCCCAACGAGCACTGTACCCCGTATAAACCACGCCCACTAACGATTCCCATTACTGATCTATCTGTGTTTAATTCAAATATATACATATATATATATATATATATTATATTAAATCGGATAATGACATACAAATGTATTTTTAACTTTTTTAAACACTTTGAGTGTTTAACAAACACGAATAGCCTTAATTCTGAAACATTTCAAATGCAGGGCGCTTTTCACTAGCAGAAATTGTCAGATTGTTTTATCAGAAGCCAGAAAACAGCACTCCGGAAAATTTTGTGAACGTACAGTATGTGCCAAGAAAAGGCCTTGCTGGTACAGGAAACGTTTGAAAATAGTTACGGCTAAGGATGACCTTGTATATTAACACAAAGCCCAGACTAATGTGGAATTAAATTAACTTGGATCACGCATGATCAGGTTAAAAAATCTGCAGGTGAGATACCAGAATAATAAAAAAATGTATAGAATTAATTAAAAGGCTGAATTGATTAAAAAGGCGAGGGAATGGATTAGGTTAGTTTAATACCTGGATGAAAGTCCAGTTCACGGGTTTCGGGTTTCCGAATATGAGGTATTTAATATGTGTAGTACACTTAATGACTAGAATTCCGTTTACACACAGATTGAAAAGCAGTTTGCCTTCCAAAATATATCAATTAAGTTAATATACTGTATACTGCCAATAAATCCTGGCCAAGGTTTTTCCTTCAAGCAGAGTGCCTGTTCAAAGCTCTAGAAAGCAAACTGAAACTAACTTATTAACTTTAAACTAGTTGGGAAGTGATGTACAGTGTTCACGAACAGTGGTTTTCAGAAGTGTTCCTGAGCCCATGCAATGATTTCCATTACAGAATCATGTCTGTTTTTAAGGCAGTGCCACCAGAGGGCCTGTGTATAACGGCCATCCAATATTGGTTTTGTCAATTGCGTAAAGAGATTTCTCAAGATTCTCTGAATCTTTTAATTATTTATATTATTTGAAAGACTCATCCTATCCAAAATGGTCTTTTTATACCCAATCATGTCACTGACCTTTTGCCAATTAACCTACTTAGTTGTGAGCGTTTTTTTTTAACATAACACAACTTTTCCAGTCTTTTTTAAAAATGTTACACCACATCCCAGCTTCGTTGTAATTGAATGGATGTGGCAGTACGAAGACACTGCGTGTTTGCCCGATGAAGTTTCACAACCTTAGCAGACAGGTGAGACCGGTGAGATTCTGAGCTATTTTTGCCTGTTTCTGTAATGCATTAATTGTCTAGGGAAGTTCTGTTCAGAGAAGCGACATTCACTGTTCATATACGTGTGTTCATGAATTCAGATTCCACAGCCAGAGTAACATTTGGTTTGTTTCACGAAAATGCTTGCTTACTACATCAGCTGTCTCAACACAGTATGATTTGTGCGAATACAAGCAACTGATATATATTCCTCCTCCTACCATTCAACACCAATTAATAGATTTTTCAAATGTCTATTTTCACAACTTTTAATTTACTTCATAGAAACAATACTTCCATGGAATGTTAATAGCTTTTACACAATAGGACTTTTAGGCCTGCAACTAGTTCAACAATGGGAATGAGGCTGGGAGGGTCCATGGGCTGTTTCTGGGTGTAACCTTTATGAGGGGACAAAAAGGTTACTGTTAAATAAAGTTAAACTGCACAATAAGATTCTCTTTTCCTTTTGCTTATATCCCAAACATGTTTTTCAGATTACTTATGAATTTATTTGTTGCCAAAACTTATCCTTTAGTTGAAGGGTTGGTCTCAGACACTGTACCTTTCTAACCATGTACCACTTTACTCATGGATATGTTATTTTCATGAATTCTAGTAATGTTTCCTGGAAAATTATTTCTCTGTCTGGAGCCAGGTACAGTTGTTTGGTGCAAACTGGGAAACTATCAATGACGTGTAAACCAGTCAGCATAATGCCAATTCTGATGTCATTCTGGGTATTTTATTTACTACAATAGTACAATTGAGCTGTATGTGTTTTTACAAAATGTCTGTTAGATTTCCATTCTTTTAAATTTATTAAATATTTTGGAAAGCCATCTGAAAGCCATCTTCTAGAATGGCTTGGCATTATTTCTTACAAAAATGTGTTTTACAGAAAAACATAACTGAAAATCTAAACAATTATTAATGTAATCTGTGTTTTTCTTGTTATTTGCTTAAATCATTGTTGTAAGGTTTATTGAGAATGGATTTTTACATGTTTTTACAGAGATTATTTCATATATTATGTTTCAACTAAAATATGAAATTATCCAGTAACCTAAAAAGGGATTTTTACGCACTTCTATTCTATGGGGAAACTTCATATGTTCTAGAAGTGTTGCTCAACCCTGGTCTTCAGGCCCCCAGCCCTGTATGTTCTAGATGTTTCCCTCTTCCAACACACCGGATTCAAATGAATGGGTCGTTATCAGCCTTCTGATGAGCTTGATACCGACAAATTAATCTGAATTGGAAGAGGGTAACATCTAGAACCAGCTAGACAATTGGGCCCAAGGACCAGCGTTAGGATTCTATTTAATTTGGAAAGCCTCATATAAATGAGAGGCACAGGGCACATGGGTTCATACAATAGCTGATCACTAATCAGGATTACGTCATTGATCTACAAGCATGTGTACAACCTAGTTGTAAAGCTTGAGATGTTTTTAACAGAACGTATTATGCATTACTGTGGAGACTTTTTGGAATCCAGATCAAATATGCCAAGTTCATTAGGCATGACATGAGACTCCAGTAGATGGCAATAGCGAGGTGCATAAGTTTTGAGGTTTTCAGCAGGAGTCCTATGCAGAATCATCTGAAAAAAGAAAGAAAAATGATTGGACAGGAATTTGAAAAAATAAAAAGGACAGAATATTTGCTGAAAAAGCAGTGGGACTGTTTCTGCAACAATGGACTGGTTGCAGTGGATTAGACCGCTGGTCTGCTTTTGGTAGCTGTACCCCTAGAGGGCGCCCTTTACCCACAATGAGAGGCCAATATGACGCAGTATACCGGCTGTCAACTTTAGACCTCTACATAGTCTTTCAAGCATGCTTAGAACGAATCTTAAAGACTTGTTGAGAGGATCCTTTCATTTTAATGCCAGCACAAGCCTAGTTCCCGGGGTGCCTGTCAGGCTCGTCCTTTATCACATATTTCAGTTGTTGAAGTGTGTTTTAGGAGAGTGGGCAGATTTTATGTTCCCCAGTCCCCCTACTTCCTCCGTCAATTTCCCCAGACTGGGGTTACAGACATGCGCCCGGGAGGCTTGCAGTGTCATCTGTTTCTGTTTAATTCTGACTCTGCTCCACTGAATCAATTGATTGTGGCCCAAATTGTTCTGGAAATTGAGTAATTGAAGATTAGGAGATAACAAGAAAGTCACTGATCCCTGAGAAAAAGTAAAACTTTGGTTTAACTTTCCCTGAGCCCGAGGACATCCCATCCTGAATGAACCGACTCAACAGACAACATCGCCAGGTTTCTAGGGGTCTGTGGTGCTGCACCTATTGGTTTTGGTATTTGGTACCTATTGAAGTGGTATTGTGTACTACCTTAGCATTAGTGAAAGATCTGGGTTAAATTAACTTAACCCTTTTTCAAATAACCCCAATAAACAGACCAGTAATGAATTCAAGTCCATCATGGATTCAAATATGACCTCGGGTAGAACTTAACGATACCCTTGGCATTGGAATAATTGGTCCAATATTAGGCTGTCCATCAAGGGAGGCTTCAAGAGGTCATTTCAAACTGGATATTTGCAAAGCAATTAAAAAGTAATGAAAAACATTTGCGCTGATTTCATGTTTACATAAGAAAAGGATGGTTTAGTAGTATTAAGGAAAGAACATGAAAAAAGCACTTCCACATACCTGCAATGGGTTGATATCCCACTTTTACAATAATGTTGTCACTAAGGTCAAGAAATCTGCATCTTCAATTTACAGAAAAGCCCAAGTTAATTTCCTCCAGCAGATATCCTACTTTCAATGCACAGCTACATATTAACCGTGACCTGTTGCAACATTGAGTATCAGTAACATGGAACACACAATTACAAATCATCTCACGGTGGAAACTTTATATAACTTTTGCCCTCATAAAATATGGTGTAATAATATCTTAATACGCTTTACCTGTGGCTGAGGTAAGACTCAAATATGAACAGGAATGTAGCTCATGTGGAGCTGATATTGGAAGCCGAGGTGGACTATGTGTCAGAGGCTGTCAGGTCCACCACATGGATACTATATACTGGACTGATATACCGCTGCATGTAGCCTAACCTGCCTTCATCTATCCTCATCTTTTACTGAGAGTTGCAGGACATTTTCCTTCTAGCAGTAACCTCCTGTTCCAATGAGTGAATAAACATACTGATCACTTCTGACTAATGTTTAAACGTTCTGAGGGTTTAGTGAAAGGCTTTTTACTATGTTAATGATGGCTGAAACTGTTTTGAGGTAAAGTATCCAAGCTTGTTCTCTCTTAAGGCCTTTGTTTTGTTATACGTCCATACAAAATCTTTGCAACGAAAAACAATGTACATAAAACATGGAACAAGGGCATTACAGTGGTAACTGAATCCTTATCCAGGTCCATGCATTTGGCTCTGTGTGTCCCCCTCTTGTATTCTGATATTACAGCATAATCACAAAGGCGATTTAAACAAGGATTGTTAATATCGAATACTGTCAATATCATCAAACCTGGAAATGTGAAACTGGTTTAAAATGCCTGAGTCTTTGTTGGCTAAATAAACTGGAGAAGGAGTGTGTGAGTGACCCCAAGCCCCGAAAATCAAATACGAAATGAAAGTAACAAATAAGCCAGAGTTTTCTCCCTGGGAGGAAATATCCTTCTAATTTATGACTTTTCATCATGTCTGAAATGCAAGCCGCCCCATAGACCCTCCAAGGTTTATTCTAGGGTGATTATTTGGCTAGAGGGGAATGCCAGCGGGTGCGTGGTGACAGCAGAGGAGCACTGGGAACACAACGGAGACGGCTAGAGCCCTGAAATATTCATCATCTGCATAGGATGTGACTGAATCATTCCTGACAGCGATGGCCCCAGAGCAGAATCTTTATTTATTTTAATATATTTAAAGTAATCAAAGATAAAAAAATTTTACAAAAGATTTAGATTCTGAACATAAATGGAGTATTTAATAACAGAAACAAAATAAGTGAAACAAAAAGTAAAACAAAATGGTTAATTTATGTTTACTGACATAATGACAACACCCTAAAGTTGACATTGAATACACGAAACATAACACAAATGTAAAGGTTTTGCAATCTTTTGCAGCTTTTCACTACACTGTAACCAAAATAGGTTTTGTAAGGACCTTGGCTGTTCCTGTGAGGGAACACAATTTTTATTTCCACAGGGCACCTTATTTAGTTCCTGGCTAAGCCTTTGGGTTTTAGGTTCTACATGTAATTCCATATGGGTTACCTGGAATTAAATGGTTCAACCACGAACCAAAAAGTTTTCCTTCTGAAACCAAAATAAATGTTCCTTTGGAACTGGAACATCCGAAGAAGCCTATTTTTGTATACTGAGCTCATATGGCTACCATGACTGATCGCTACAATAGCAATTCTCCTCTTAAAGAAATAACACAGTCGGTCATCCAGCCTGGTCAGATGTCAAAACCAAAGTACTTTTATACTCTCTGGATAACTACCAAGAGAAATCACCAGTAACTGCATTAGCATTAATCAGAACTCAAGTTAATAGACAATAGAGAATATAGCCATGTAAAGTGGAAGCATTATTCATAGTATGGTCGTCAGGAATCCTGGGTCCTTCAATGAACCTTGAAGTACATTTTTTATTCAATTTATGCTGGTGTTCAACAGAAATGAAAAAATATTGGTATCAACATCGACCTGTTGTGTAATATGAATATCTGAATTTGGCCAATCATTCTCTCTGATTCTCTCAATCTGTGCATCCCTAATGATTACATAATTACTATTCAAGGCACTGGGATGTTTAGTTTGGCCATGTGATATAAGCAGATATGGTATGCCATGCAGGGCTTATTAGTGCTTTCACTGTAAATACGAGCATTTCACTTACATTTGCTGACTTGAAAGGCTGCAAATACTTCTGATTCTTTAGGCAGGTACAGCTTTGTCACTACTTCCTCCCTGTTCCTGTTCTGTCCTCCTCTTCTTCACTGCTACTGTTACTTGTTACTGTTACTTGTTACTGTTACTGTTACTCGTTACTGTTACTGTTACTCGTTACTGTTACGGTTATTGTTACTCGTCATTATTCCTCTTCTTCACTACTTTTCTCTGAGGGACTGGCAGGAAAAGCAGTGATGGATTCAACTTTGGGAGGCTAAAAATCAGGGCAAAGACCAGAAAATGCTTTAATAAACATACTAGATTTATTTTCGCTAGCTTGCTTGATATCATAGCAGGGATTTGTTTTATTATAATTAGTCACATTGATTCAAAAACAAATCTTCAGTTGTATACAATACTCGGTTATCAAATCATTGGCTTGTTTAATAGTGAAAATTATTAAGTTACAAGTGGTGGTACTTAAAGTTGTTTCTTCCCATATGAGCCACCAGCCATCGTACCCATAGAGAATTTGAAGTTTGATGCACGGCGCCTTGTGTTATGGCCACACTGTCATATCTAATGTTAGCAATCTAACAGTTATGTGGTTATGGCAAAGCAAGGAAGCAAAACCAGCTCTCTGGCTAACACCAAAAATAACACCAAAAATATTTAGGCCCATCTCTAATATGATGACTGGATCTTAAATGTAACATTTCCCAAATTAATTACAGAATTTAAAATAATAAATTAAATGTGTATGGCCTAATTTGTTTTTGGACCAATCGCCTCAGATCTTTTCACATGACCTCTTCTTCAGAGCTGATCTGATCGATCAGAAGACAATTAAGGATGAAAGAAAATCATAATTGGGCTTTGTTAGCACAGCCATACTTTAAGCCATTGTAGAAAATGTTTTAAAGGAGGTTGTTTTCTTCTCATGAACAATGGTGGTTGAATCAAGAGCTGTGGTGACAGAGTCAGGAACAGTGGAGGAAGCATCAAGAGCAGAGGAGGAAGCATCAAGAGCAGAGGAGGAAG
>JACXGK010007543.1:0-25010 GCA_016801125.1 Novumbra hubbsi
ACTTCTCCACCCCCTGCTGACACCCCAGCCTGGATCATCATATGGGAGATCCCAGTCCTCATATTCCGCCCCTGAATCGTCAGAGGAGAGAGAGTCAGATCCCCAGTCCCCCAACCAGGTGTACTGCTCTCTCCCCCAACGCTGCCCGTCGAATGTCGCTGGTTCCATATGGTGGTTTATTCTGTCACGGTGTTGTAGTATGGCGGAACCATATGCAGACATACTTTCAAACAAAAGGTGTATTTAATCCCAAAACAAGACAAACCAAACTACACGGACTGTACACGTAAAATGAAAGGACTAACTTACATAAAAACGATATACAGAAAACATGTAGAGCATTCGCTTGAAATGTGAATTAAACAGAGACAAACCGTGAGCTGTTGAGACAAGCACAAACAATAAACCACACCTGGTGTGGCTGGAAAACGAACGTAAGTAGGCTCCCCAATCAGAGTCAACTGAATGCAGCTGCTCTGACTGGGGAGCCCACAGCGGCATAAAGAGGGCTAGAGGCCTCACTTTTAGGCTTGCCCTGAAACGGCCAGGGGCTCGCAGCCAGGGCATGACAAACACCATGCATTTGAAGTTTGATATACATGCGTCTAAGAAACCTGTGTAGAGTGTGCAGGTCCAAACGTATCTAATTGGTTATAAAAACAGGTCCAGCCTTCCAGAGCTCATTCTTTCTCCTCGCTTGCTGTTTACTCATCTGCAAATATTCATTAAATCATGATAGTGTGGTAAATCAATGATAAAAATACGGCTGTGCAAAAATGACATGTGGATCTATACAATTGCATTTATTGCTTGTATTTACAATTTTTTTATTATTCATGTTCATGTTCACAACGTATCTACCTGTACAGGACTGTTGGCAAATATACTTTTGTTTTTGGTCTGTTCTCTGAACGATCAGTTCTACAAATTGAGTTTACAGCTGCTAACTTTTTCTCCTTTTTATTCAGTGATTTACCTCCATACTTGTGACCATGTGGTTTCGTCTAACAAAACTCTTTTTAATTATATCATTGATTTATTTACAATATGGAAATAATGAATGAATTAACAAATGCATCAATGAGGGCTATTGATTTGGACTTCTGCTAAATGGTGCAATTGTGGGATGATGAAGGGAGTTGGGTCCAAAGGGAGTAGGGGCCAAGTCAGAACGGAGACCCTGTAGACAGCTTCTGGTGAGTTAAATATAGTACAATCCCTCTTAGACCTTTGCTCCAGGGTGATTTATGGTTGTAGTGGATGGAGGCTCAACTGGAAGTTGGCTGCAAGTCCCACCGTAACGAGTGCAAGACCTTAGGAGAAAACAGCTGGAACATTTTCTGAAAATAACAATGATTTCATTACATTTTGAGATTAATTCATTCTGGCAGGCGCCCCCGGTTATTTCCAGTGGCTGCAAAATTAAATAAATACAGCAATCTGTTCTCGGCACTGTTAACTCAGCCCAACGCTTCTTTGGTTTTTGGCTTGGAGACAGCAACAGAAAGGGTAAAAATGTGTCCGACATTTGAACGCGCATCAATGCTGATTTGAACCATCTAAAATCTCTAAGGCCAAAAGAATTCTTAGCGACAGGTAAGAGAAAAACTCACATTGCGTCTAGAATGCCCACCGAGAACAAGTAATGTTCTCCAGAATCACCAGCCCAGCAATTTGTGAAGTTAATAATACATGGGCACTGTGCAGCAATGAACTTTGCCAAAATAGCATACTAGTCAAGAGTACAATTATGGGACTTAATTTCCAGATCATCGCTTTATAGCAGACAGATTAAACCTCACTAAACTAATATTCTAAATTGCTTTTTTTCCCTAAGATTCTAAGTTTGGCACGCATGATGAGAATACTTAAAATCTAAAGCAAAATATTTATGACAGAGTATTTTACTGAGTGCTGATGGACGTTTTCCGAACAGGTCCATTTTCTGCACTCTGAATGGAGAAGATATCATGGAGGAAGCCTCTTAATGTCGTAAAATACAGTTTCTGATGTTGGTCTTGCTTTAAATGAAAAGGACAAACATGGTTATGCTTCTTGTGACTGGTAATGTACAACTGTACAGAAACAAGATGTGGCTGTGGAATACACAAAGGTTTTATTGCAAATGAGAATGAATATGTTTACTCTAGAAGTCCCTTATCAATAACCCAATTCAAAATGGAATATGCCTCTTTCAAACCACCAGGGTAATACTTTGAAGAATGATCCAGTGTTTATTATTAAATGATTTATCATTAAACAATCCCAAAAGTACCTTGCATGGTACTAAGATATTAGAAGACAATGTCATTATTTTAGAATTAAATATATTTTGTTTATTTAAGATTAATTGAAAGAATCACCTGCCCTTATTTTATGTAGGTGGCTGACAAATGTATTGATTTGCCAGCCTGCTTTAAAACAATGACATTGGTTTATTGTGAAGTAAATGGCTCTTTGACAACATATTTACATATATACATTGGAATATTCAAAATGCAACCTGTTTACATTTTATTGCAATATATCATTCACTGTTTACTGTCTGCGCTGAACATTTCTAGTTATTGCATTTTTCACTTAGTTTGGTTACATGCACACACAACAGTGTGATTATTGTGGCTAGTCAGGTTATTTAATTTAGTTTACATGTTTACATGCTGACACCTCTAAGATCAGGCTGAGATGATGGATGGGTCTTGGATAAATATAGAATGTAGCCTATAGACTTAAAAGTTCAATCACAGCAACTACGTTATTTTTGGGAAGCCTATCTGATTATGTTTCATTGGGTATCCTATTTTCTCTGATGCATTCTTTCAGAACTTGGGTGTTATGCTTTGCTGGCACATCTGCCAGAGAAAAGAAATCAGTGAATTAAACCATTGGTCTGAAATGGCTAGTTGCAAGTTTTTCTTATAAGCCATCTGGTATAATTATTCATTATTCAAGATAATAGATAATTACTTCAGGTAACTTGGTCAAATTAATGTTTCAGCATCACTACAGGGAATGTTAGACATGTACTGCAATTCAAACTTAAAACAAATTTGGCAAACCATCTATGTAGCCATTTCTCATGTGTTTCTGTGCACAATGGCAGTGAGGCAATCATTTACTGTAATTTTGAATACTTTTCAGTAATTTATAATATGTCATAATACTCGAAATGGAATTGGTAAATAATCCATGGTACCTCCATCTAAAAAAAACTTGTACTTGAGGTGTAGCTCTAGCGGTTTACACATGCCGCATAGCGGCCACCTTGAAAACAAAATGTACTAGCTCAGCCAATCGGGGCACACCTGCCCCTATATCTGAGCGTCTGCCCTTCACACCACGTCCCGTTTTTCTTCAGCGAGAATGAACGGGGACCGGTCAGGGCATCATGTCTAGGGGGCTACGCTCCACTCATATAACCGGAGTTACATTCCCTGTAACTTAAGTGATATGTCGTGGAGCTCCGCCCCCTAGAGGCGTAGCTCTAGCGGTTAACGGCGGAGCGACGCGAGCCATAAATGTACCCCTGCCGGGCCCCAAAAGAACCCCCGGTTTACACTATTGAATATCCACTCTCTCTAGGATAAGGAGAGTGGAATTTCTCACATCAAATGCTGGTCTTCTCTAACAGAAAAGACCCAGCAAGGACGGAGCGAACACTACAGTTCGAACATCAACGAGAAATATTTAAACAACCACAGAGAGCAATGGAGCACCAACAGTGCCCCATCCCGGTAACTAACCCAGGTCCCCTGTGGAACAACGGCGGGAATGCTACCACTTAACCAAGTGGAGCCACAGGGCGTAGGCGCCCTGTGCTAGTCATGAAGCGTTTTACCAGAGGGTGGCTGAAAACCGACCTCTCCCCAAATCTCATGACATGCAGAGATTGCCGACGCGTAACCCTTTACGGTCGACGGGGATCTCTTCATATCAAACAGATATTGCAGGAAGGAGAGTATCCACTCTACTGGGCAACAAAACGGATCCACATGGATCCTGTCACACCAGCTCACAAACATGTTCCACCGAGCAGCATAGACTCTGGAGGTAGAGACAGCTCTAGCTGCCTGAATCGTACGTATAACGTCCTCGGACAGCCCCCGGCGTGCTAAACGGTCCCTTTCAGGAGCCAAGCCGCCAGCTGTCCGCGCAACGACGGTGGATGCTGAATCGAGCCCTCCGCCTGAGACAGTGCGTCCCGGCGGGCTCTCACCAACAACTGTATTAACTCCGGATACCATATTGCTGCCGGACGGTCCGGGGCAATAAGGATCACATAGAGATGGTCTAGAATGACTCAGAATGACTGGGTCCCTCCAGTAGTCTAGGTCCGCCCCTAGACACTCGGGGAGCATCAAACGATGGTTCCGTTGGCGCACGGGGTCTATCCGCTGCCCAGCAAACCATCTCTGTAGTGCACGCATGTACAGCAGCCCCAACGGTACCACCGCATAGGCAGCTGACATGAGTCCCAATAGGGACATGATCGCACGCACGGGCCTTGTGCACGGGGGTCTGCAGAGGTGTAGTGCAGAGAGGATTCTCCTCATCCGCTCCTCCGATAAGCGTGCCGTCATGGAGGCCGAGTCCAACCGGAGACCCAAATAGGCTACCTGTTGACTCGGCCAAGGCGCGCTCTTCGACCAGTTCACCGCTAGCCCCAAGTGTGAGAACTGTGTCACAACCTGAATTGTGTGTTCCATCGCCAGCTCCGCTGACGACGCCAAAATCAGCAAGTCGTCCAGATAGGCCAGAATTCTGATTCCCTTCCTGCGTAAAGGCTCCAGCGCCGCTTCCACGCATTTGGAGAAAGTGCGGGGTGCGAGCGCGAACCCTAATGGCACCCTGGCGTATTCGTACGCTGTGCCCAGAAAGGCGAAAAACTTCTTGTGACGAGGAATTATCGACACATGAAAGTAAGCGTCTTTCAGGTCTATGCTCGTGCAAAAATCGCCCATGGAAGGACAGCTTCCAGTAGGCGTTTTGTCGTGAGCATCCGAAAAGACCGTTTCGCAACGCACTTGTTGAGAAGGCGGAGGTCCAAAATTGGCCTCATTCCGCCCGTCTTTTTGGGCACCAGAAAATAAAGGCAATAAAATCCCACTCTCTTCTGCGCCTCCGGAACTACAGATATCACGCCTTTGAGGCTGAGCTCCTGTATTTACGCTGACAAGGCTGCCACCTTCTCCGGCGAAGTCATAGTCGTTTCCAACACTCCCGAAAAGGGAGGGGGGGGTCGACAGAATTGAATCGCGTAACCCTTTCTGATCGTACGATTCAGCCACGCGTTGAGATTGCATCTCTGACGCCAAGCCCAGTAGCGCTGAGATAACGGAAGAGCCCTCAATTGAGGAGCCTTCCGCAGAAAGGCACTGTACGTAACACTCGCCCTCACCGCCGTCCCCGACGAGGGGGGCTCGACCCAAGGGGGGCGAAACTCGAAAGGGGGCAGGGAGCACAGGGGTACTAGAAGAAAACCTCTTATTCGACTCACCCAACATAGTGGGGGTCGATAAGGTTTCTTCTCCCACAAAAAATTCTGTGCTGTGGGTAAGATCTGAACCTGGGTCCTCAGAATGAGAACCCGGGAGTCAACCCTTCACGCCCCTGATAGCCGATGACGAATTGACGTCATCGCTAAGCGGATAAGAGCCGTTGAGCGCTGCCAAGCGACGCCGCTTGATAGCTGGCTCAACCACAGTCCCGTCAACAGATGACAATCTGTCCAAATTGCGCGCTCGGGAGCCAACCCCCGCGCACGCAACCCGGCACAACCTGTCCGCCGTAGAAGCGGACCTGGTTGAAACCAGCGAGTTTGAGTATTCAACTCCTGCGATAACGTCAGTCTGAACGCCGACTGATGAAAGTTTTCTCTTGTTCCCTTTTCCCGAAAAGGGACGAGAACGCGAGCAACTTTGCACGCAAGGAAAAACACCCTCAACTACAGGGCGCCGGCGACAAGGAATAACCTTCTCGCCAGTGCCACTGCTCATAACCAAAGGTATCTTATTCGTTCTGGCTATTAGAGCCGGCGCGAGATAAGTAGCCAATGGAGTAGCTAAACTGTTCCGACGCGGAAAGTGAAGCTTAGGCATCATTCTTACAGGGACATCAGACCCTTTAGAATGACAGACACGTGAAACAGAATAAAATTTTGCGTTTTTATTCTTTGTCAAGGGGGCCGTTCCGGCAACAAAGCGCGACACTACCAACTCCTCAGGACTAGGTGCAACTGTGGGGGCTGAGGTGGGGAGTGCGCCGTCCTCTTCCGACTCCACGCCTAGTCAACGCTTCCGTTTACTCGCCGGCCAAGGTCCATGTTCGAACTTAGGGGCGAACGTAAACGCACCCGCCCTGCGGGTAGACGTGGTCAGGGTGGGAGCCGGCTGCTGGTTCGCCGCCGTAGTAGAGGTAGCCAACTGCCGACGATGCCGCTGCCGAAACGCCGCGCTCTTCGGGGGCTGCGTCGCCGAAGGACGGGAGGGCGGACCTGGACGAGCCGACCGTCCGGCCAGCGACAGGTGGCGAGACAGTTCCGACCTCGCGTTGTCGACTCGCTTGAATGAGTCGATCGCCGTCAAAACCGCCTCACCGAACAGACCCGTCTGTGTGAGTGGGGCGTTGAGGAGTGGCGCCTTGTCAGCCGCCTTGAGTGATGACAAGGACAGCCACAGGTGACGGTGCGCCACCATGGAAGACGCCATCAACCGGCCCGCGCAAACAGCGTGGGCCTGGTTGAGATGTAAAATGGCCGCCAGCATGCAGGAGATCTAGCCCAACTGGCGGCAGCCGATGCCAACAAGGCCACATTGTTGGAAGCCGCCACAGCCTGCACTCCCAACACGTAGCACTTGTCTAGGATGTGCGCCGTGAAGCGGTCCTTGGACGTAGGAAGCAGAGGCTTCTTGTTCTGCCATCCAATCTGGCCTGGCAGGAAATGTGTGGCCAACTCCTGTTCCAAAGGGGGCACAGCACGACGAACAGCCTCTTGACGCCCTTCCACCATGGTAAACAGAAGGTAGGACCGTACTGGCGCTTTCGCCAACACCCGAGCCGTCCAGGAACCTTCGGCATAATCTGAAAGCCCTGGCACGTTCGGCGCAGGCGCAGGTGACTCCTTGACCTGTTCAGCCCACGAAGCGTGGGACATGAACGAAATGGCCTTAGGAGGTGGAAGGAGGGGCAGAGGAATCTCCAGCCTCAGCGCCGCCTTCTCAATGACGGACTGGAACTCCATACGAAACGGGAACTTAGCCTGTTCGCCACGAGCGGGAACTCCACACTCGAGCATCTCAGAGTCGGTTCTCCCCGACAGGCTTCCGCCACACAACTCCATTCGGAGAGGGGGCGGAGTAACCTGCGTCAATGGAGGGAGAAGGTCCTCCAGTTCCAGGACGTCGCCGTCGTCGCCATCCGACCCGCCGCTGGAAGGAGAGGAAAGGACAGCGTCCAAGCTGATCTCCTCCCGGAAAAACTGCAGCCTAGCGAACAGCCAAGGGTAAGGCGGCGCAGGCAGCACATGCTGGTGCCTCCACGACGCCCTCCCTGGCGTGCCATGGTCCGAGACACGACACACACACCGTGTGTCGGTCTTCCCCGGCGTCCAGAGAGGAGCAGCGGCAGGCGGCTTCAAAAAATCTCTTCATGATGTCGTGATTTCGTTAAGAACAAAATCACCAGTAGTACATCTATTGTTCAGTCGAAGCTGAAGAAAAATGGGACGTGGTGTGAAGGGCAGACGCTCAGATATAGGGGCAGGTGTGCCCCGATTGGCTGAGCTAGTACATTTTGTTTTCAAGCTGGCCGCTATGCGGCATGGGTAAACCGCTAGAGCAGGGGTGGGCAAATATTTTGGCTCGGGGGCCACATCAGGATTTTGAAATGAAATGGAGGGCCACATTTGTTTTTGTAATTTGTTAATCATAATTGATTTAGAGGCCAGAAAAGGGCAAAAGTTAAAACAGACATTACATATGTACAGTAGATCCCTTATAAGGTGTAAATAGTTTAAATTCTGACTGAGATGTATAAGAACGGGCTGGCTGGTGAGTTGTTTTTTTATTCCTCTCAAAACAATTTTATTACATTCCGTGGGCCGGATGGGACAGCCTCGCGGGCCGCATTTGGCCCTCGGGCCGTAGTTTGCCCACCCCTGCGCTAGAGCTACGCCTCTAGGGGGCGGAGCTCCACGACATATAACAATATGCTAACAGAAGCTATTTGCCATAGGTGCCTGTCATTTCTGTTAGGGGCCTGTGTTGTTGAAAAGTTCAGAGGTACAAAAAAGCAATTATGTGCTTTCCTCTGCTCAGACAGTCTGCAACAACCAATAGTTGCATGTCATGTAATTGGCGTGTTTGGCAGAATGCTATAACTTACAATGTGGTTAGCTGATGTCTGAATTATCTCTCCAGCTGTTCCAAAATCTGTGTCAGGGACGCCTGGCCAAAGAAACTCAATTGTTAAAGCCATGTGCGTTTTTACTTGCGTTGGTTCAATGTTGGGGTCAACTCTTTTTTTATTTTACTTGGTTAACTGAAAAGGCAAAGTAATACAGCCTTCAAACGCTTTTAAATATTTTAATTAATATAACATTTCTAATAGTATACTATCAAACATATTTGCTCCCAGTAGTTTTTTAAGCTTTCTAAAGCATTACCAAGCATTTTGGCGTGGTTTTATTTTGAAGAAGATTTCACAAGAGAGGTTCATCTCATTTATGCAAATCTCTAAATCATACCTGATTGCATCTCTGAAGTTAAGTGTGTCTTGGGCACCATCACAGAAAATTATTATCAGGCAAAATAAACGGTTCCTGTAAAGTATCAACCTCATCAATCCCATATGTATTTCCTTCAGAGACCTTCCAAACACATTGCTTGAGAGACCACTGATTAGCTTGATTCAAATGTGCGGCAATCACATATGCATGCACTCGTAAGAAAAAGAAAGCACTTACACAAGCAACCAGCCCTTGTAACACCCTTTGTCACACCTGAATCTAAAGGGTTGATTTTGAGAGGAGGAGATATGCTGGATTTGCAAACCTGAATGGTCAAACCAAAGCAGCACCAGACACAAAATCACAGTAGGACACTTGTGAGTTAGTTTATGTTTCTTTAGTAATGACATTGGCACACAGTCGAAGAAAGTAGATTCTCGTTGAAGGGTCTTTACTCAGGTGAACAATTAGTCCAAACTCTAGATTAAATTAGATTCAACTTTATTGTCATTAAACAGTACAAGTATAGTACAACGAAATGCAGTTAGCATCCAACCAGAAGTGCAAAAATGTTGTGCAAGGCAGTGTGTCAGGGTACAGATGCACCAATGTACAAGCCTAGAAATGAAGTGCAGTTTCATTTATTGTGCAAATGGCAAATAATGAATAAGGTAGCATGTGTAGAACAGGAGGTAGTGGAGGAGGTAAGACTCATCAGGACACAGAGTTCAGTAGGGTAACAGAAGCTAGGAAGAAACAGGAGGCTCTCGACCGTGCAGTGGTAAAAGTTTACCAGGATGTTTGTATATAGACAGGCAGCCTTTAACTCAAAATCAAGAGCAATAGGTGGGTTGTCGGTGAAGATCGTCCATCGCAATATAACCATAAACGGTTTACGGTCAGTCAGTCAGGCACACACTCAATCAGAGACATTCACTCTTCATGGCCGGCTCTGCTTACGTGGTCTGGCAAAAATTACATGGTATCAGCATCAATGCATTAAAAAGTCCTTGCTTTGGAACAATGGTATTTACACAACCCACTAAGCAGAATAATAAAAATTAGCGTCCTTTAATGTCTTCTCTATCAGAAATATATCCTATCAGTGTTTTGAGTTAGTAGGGATAGGTACATTCAAAACGATTAAGCTCTCTGAACATTGTTGTGGTAATAAAAGTAGATTCAATGCAGTAATGGATTATACACGGTATAATCCAGATGTTACGTGAAGGTACTGAATCCATTGTGTCTGCATCTGAAGTGGAATGTGTGCTGATGGTGGTCATGTGTTTGAAGTGGTCAGCAATCTGTTAATGAGTTAAAGCCACTTGTGTATCTGTTCCCTTCTCGTGACCCCTTTGGTGACCCTTTATTACCCCTCTGTGCTTATCTCACTTGTGACCCTTTGAATTGGACTGGCCACCTGTGGTGTCCTAGTCCCCTGAGGGTAAGCTGGGGAAACAGACATCCTTTCAGTATAACTTAATAGATAATAGTTAACTAAGTGAACATGTGTTGTTAATAAAGAACTGTTGTGCATTGTTTTGACACACCCCTAGACTATAAGTATGGTACGTAACGTTGGAATTACCAGAGATGCTTCCCTGTCACTCTGGGTGATGGGGAACCAGACTCTCCTTGCATGTGAATCTTTAATAAACTGTTAATTGTGCTGGAAACTTTTGTTGTTACTATTACCTGCAAATGGTTACAAATTAGATCGTATTGATTAAGAAATTTGCCACGATAACATCCTTCTGCCCTTTTCTGGTCACAGTAATCCTTTAACATCAGCTTTTTGATGTATAGTTGTGGTACTTTTATTGGTCCTGGTAGGATAGCTCATTATCTGCTTTTTCTTTCCAGTTATTCTTGCTTGGATTGGTTGCAATTTCGGGGGGATGGGTAAAGTGGGTAGTGCATTTCTGTGAGGTAAAGGGTAACCAGTGGGAGGATGAAAGTTAATCCAACATGCATCAAAAGGGTTAGAGATAAAAAAAAGTAAAAGATCAAAAAGCTGTAATTTTTTAGTTAATTAAAATGTTTCCTTATCTTATTGGCCACAGCTCAATGGGGTGAACGCTATGAGTATCCTCGCATCCTCCCCTAACAAAGCAGCTTATAAAACCCTTCAAGAATACACTAGTGTGCCTTCTTATCCTTGTTTTTATCGTTCTCAAACGTTTTCTGACATCCTCTCTGCCACTTTGCTCTCAAGCCCTCCCGCCTTCTCAATCTTCATGTCACTCAGTTTTTTCATGTCCTTCCTACTTCTCCGTCTGTCCGTTCTATAGCGCTCCTACCTTTTACACCGACCCTCTTTTCTTTCTGCAAAACCTTCAACACGTCCCTTTCATTTTATACCACCACCATTTCAAATACCAAATGTACTTTCATATGAGTCTCGCTCCTCACTCATTCACCCAACAGCACTCGCCCCTTCATCCACCAACACGCTATTTTCATCACTCACTGTTACCCTCCTAAAACGTTCCTCCTCTTCCTCTCTGACTGTCTCCATCTCACTAAACATCATCATTATAATCTATTTTTAGTGGTGGGGCATAAAATATGCCATTTTCTCATTTGCATGCCAATGCACTTTAGCAATTTCTCCCACCAGTTCTCAATAATTCATTGACATGATTTGATGCGGATCAGATCTGAAAATGGTATGTGCTACAATGAGTTGCACTGCTCACAGGTTTACTAGAATCTTTTTTAGAACTGGTTAGTTTTGCGGGAGTAACCAAAATGTTGCTAGCTTGATTACCCGAAAACCATATGTTGTCTAAAACAGGACAAGTACGCAGAAGCACATTATATTTGACCTTTGAAAATGCTCAGTTTGTCTGAAATAAAGATATGGGGGAGATTTATCGGATAGACAGAGGTGAAAATTACCCAAGCTGAAATCAAGAGATAGTTCTGAGGACCTCACAGACAGGGCTTTTGCATGCACCACCAATCCTCAAGATAAAATGTTTCTTTTGAAAGTGACAATTTAGAAAAAAGGCATTTCAAATGTCACGGAAATCTTCTGTGACACAGGTTCCCTTCTGTTGATGTGTCCCTTTTATGAGACTGGTTCAAAAGTATTTTTCATCATATATTCCACCGACAGGAATCCTAAAAAAGCCAAACCGGGCTGGATCAGTCAGTCCATGTCAATTTCCATTAGTGTCATGCTTCATAGGGTGTCTGCCATAGACAAGAGAAGCATTGCTATCAAAAGTACTGTAGTTTTTATCAAAGTCTTTTCTTATTTCCCATTTGAGCCATGTCATGACGTGATGTTCAAGTGCAGGGGTGTTGTTGGTCTATTGAGGCATTCTTTAGCTGTGTTTTGTTGATGATGTAAAACTTTGCAATAGCATTTAATTCCCTTTGATGGACTGAAACTAATGGTGTGGATCTACAATAAGGCTAGCTACTAATCCATCGTAGGCGCCGTAATCTACTTTCAATCACCATTGAGTTTGCCACATGATGTTTGTTTGAATAATTCACAGAGGCCACTGAAAAAAATATGTTCCTACCAATGTATGGTTTGACTTCAATAGTGGAGACACATTGGTGGGTAATTATGTTGTAACTTTTTTTTGGGTAAAGATACATTTATAAAAGGTAATAATAAAACCATAACTGTTCAATCATTCCCAAAAAGTTGGTACGCTGCGTAAAATGTGAACAAAAACAGAATGCAACGATGTGCAAATCAATTATCCCAAGACCGAATCGAAAAAGAGTACAATGATAACATATCAAAGGTTAAAACAAAGAATTTATTTTGATTTTGGAAAAATGCATTTTGTATTTGATGCCAGCAACATGTGTCAAAAAAGTTGGGACAGGGGCATGTTTACCACTGCGTTGCATCACCTCTTCTTTTAAAAATCACCGTAAGTGTTTGGGAACTAAATAGACAATATCTGTAGTTCAGAAAGTGGAATGTTTTCCCATTCTTGCTTGATAAAGGATTGCAGCTGCTCAACAGTTCAGGGTCTCTTTTGTTGTATTTGTCATTTGTCATAGGACAACTATTTTCAATAAGGGACAGGTCTGGACTGCATTCAGGACAGTTTGGTACCCTGACTTATAATACAGAGCCATTATTTTTTTCAGGGAGGGCCTTCACTGAAAAAGACCCTCACTGAAGGGCAGCATATGTTACTCCAAAACCTTCAAAGAAGTGCAAGTCACCCATGCCATGTGCACTAATCCACCAAATGCTGGCTTTTGCACAGTGCGCTGATAATGAGCTAGATGGTCCCACTGCTTTTTAGCCCAGAGAACGCAGCGTCCGTGATTCTCGAAAATAATTTCATATTTTGATTCGTCAGACCACAGGACAGTTTTCCACTTCACCTTAATCTATCTAAAATAAGCTTGGGCCCAAAGAAGGCACTGGTGTTTCTGGATTTTGTTCATGTATGGTTTCTTCTTTGCATAATAGAGTTTTAACTTGCATTTGTGGATGCAACAACGTAACTAGTTTTGAGCATGTATTTTCCAAGAAACAGTAACATTTCTTAGTTTCAACAAATATTGTCTTGGTAGTTTTGTCTATTGAATATAGGGTTAAATTATTTGAACAGCATTGCATTCTGTTTAACTTTACATTTGACACATCGTCCAAACATTTTTAGAAATTGGGTTGTATTTTAAAGTTTTTTATTTGCATAGAATCCATGACATTTATATGTTCGCTGCTAATAGCATTAACGTATAAATAACGTTTGGAGTATATTTGTCTGTGATCAAGCTAACACCAATAAAGAACCAAAATGTTTCTAGAAAAAATTTGGTAAATTAAACAATAATACTTTGTATTAAAGTGAATTCTCAATTTCAGCTTAAAATGTATAATTTCAGTTGTTGAACATAAAGCTTCAAAGACCTGAAAGAAGACAAATGATAACACACAAATTCACAACCTGTAATGCAATATCTTTTAAAACACCTTCTCAGCAAGGCAAAAATGGCATATAGATTTTATACATATTGTAGAAATATCAGTAGGACAGGTTACGCTTTGGCTGTCATGGTATTATACAAATGGTTTATTGGAAAATGTAAACAAGTTGCTGTTGGCTGTTACCCCACCAGAAACATTCCCAATGTGGCATCAACCAAATAAAGACCAAGTGTTCTGAAATACAAAATAGAGAACAATGGCAAGAATGCCAACTTAATCAATAGCCTGCATCGCATGAAAGCATTTCAAAGAACCCACGGGTCGAAATATCACCCAACAGCATGGCTGAATAATCATACGATTTCGTGGTTCATTTTCCAACAATCTCCCTGGAATTAATTGAGACCCCTGGAATTGTTAAATCATTTCAGACTTTGGAAGACCATGTTGAAGTTGCACTATGCTGGTGGAAACATTTCCTAATATTTTCATGTTGGTGCAAACCTTTATTTTATTGTGGGTGGTAGCAAGCTATTTAACACGTTGCGTTTGTGGTGCATATTCAGGTTGAGATGTCTGTCTCATCTAACATAAGCTACATGCAACATGTCATGCCTAATTTAAGATAGGTAGTGTATGAGCTGTTTACGGGATAGGTTGCATTTATGCTTGCTGATATATTAATGGATATGAAGCCACAGGCTATTCAAGGTTTTATATGCAATCCCATTGCCTGAGTTACTAGTCTTTTCATGGCCACTTTTATTTATGTTTAACTTAAGTCATTACTTATCTTTGCATGGCTACTTGTACTGACGTTAGTTTAAGCCTAGACTATTTGTTCATTATTTCTTGTCCTGTAGCTGCAGCAGGCAGGCAGACAGTTGATGAACCATTCATGATGAAGCTGAACGCTGGAACCACATATATTCAAACTTTCTTTAAGGAGATTGTAAGTTTGGTTATACTGTAGTTAACATCAACCCCCCCCCCCCCATTTCTGGAATAATCACCATCTGTGAAAAACTGTTTTGGTGTAATTTATTATACTTATTCAAGTAAGTAGCATGAGCATACTGCTGTTGTGACTCATAGCATGTTGACAGAGATCCATCACAGACTATTAAACTTGCACCACTATAAGTCTACACCAGTGGCTACTGTTCTGGCAGTGATGCTCTCAGCCCACTACTTTGCCTCTTTAATCTCTGACTGCTATTTGAAGCATAGCGACAAGAAAGTGAGCGGGATTTGACTGGTTGAAATTGGTGATGTGAATGTGCCGATGACCCTGATGTAAGTTGCAAAAAAGAAACATTATTCAACTTATATTGTTTTTGGTGCACAAACTTAATGACTTCATGACACAGTAATGACAACACCGCTATGCTTTCTACTAATCTTCAAAATCAATGAGTAATATTAAAACTTATAAAAGGCCTAGTTCAGTAATAATGTAGGTTTTTGGGGGATTTGTATAATTTTGATAAACATCTGAAACAATGAAATTAATGTAACACAATAATTGTTTAATATACTTAGAAAATATTGCAACTGATTATTGATTCAAAATATAATATATTGTTGTGATTTTATTTTTTGGTTTCTAATGAACAATTTTGGTTGAAATGGACCAACAAACGTCTCCTGCTGTGAAATGTACTTGGATCAAATTCACAACAAGGAGGCCGCACCATTAGTATTTCTAAGGGAATACCCCCAGACTCCCATCACGTTGAAAAACCAACTAAGCCACTGGTATCTCGTTTCCCATCTAGGGACACACAATTGCTGACCGTGTTTGGCTTCCACAGCAAGCAAGCAGTGTGAATCAAGATGCTACACTGCTGCGAAGTGTTTTCAAAGAAAACATAATTGAATGGACCATCAGGCAATGCCAATCCTGGCACGCTCATTCTATACATACAGCATATGTGACTGCGCAGACCAATGTCCCTCATTCTCCACTGATCAGTTTGGTCACACACGTAAATTCCACATGATGAACACTGCTTCAATACCGTTACAGTGAATACTCTATGGTGGAAATACGTCGTTTTTACTGTACATCTTTTCACATTTTCCTGGGAGATAAATCATAAAAAATGAGAAGGGAATAATTAATATATTCTCAGAATTACAACTTAACGAGTTGAAAGAAATAAATTAGTAAATAATAAATAACTCACTGACTTAAGTCACAGCACCCACTAGAGGTTGTTCAAGCAATTGTTCCGGCAAAAAAAAGGGTGCTGACTTAATTTGAATCGTCTAGCTGTTATAATATTGTGGACTGGATTTAACTATAATGACTAGTGCTGGGAATCGATAAAAAAACGAAGACTGGATTCAACCAATTAATCGCACAATTTGCTCAGAATAATCACAATTAATTGCATATTTTACATGTGGTAGAATCACCAAAATAAATCAATAAACATAATGAAGTATATTTATAATAGTATATTATTATGACATCATGTCAAATGTAAGCCAAACAGAGTCGTCATTCCCATCAATTATATGCAGCAACATTATAAACAACAAAGCTTTAAGGGCCCAATCCCAATGTCCTCCCTAAACCCAAAGCTCTGAACCCTCACATACTTAATTGACGTCACAGTGATTGAGTGCACAAGGCTGCAATGGCTCAAAATGCTATGAATAGGAATGGGACAGCACTATTGTAATGTTCATGGATCAAACCATCAGTGAACATTGTGTATATATTTACATGTTAACTTTTTTTCTAAACTTGCTGACGTCAGAAATGTTTAGATAAAATGTGAAAATCCATTTATTGAGTTAAGCATACACTCAGGGCCTGCCCTAAGCTGAAGCAATACAAGTGGTTGCTTAGATCCCCTAAAGGGAGAGGGGGCCCCCAACTACAATTTTGCGTAGGGCCCACAAAAGGCTAGGGCCGGCACTGCATACACTTTTCCCCATGTTTGAATCAGTTTTTTCATACGACTGAATTCTGTATTTGCATAAGTTTGTTTTTATTTTCTTAAGTTCAATACATTAGAGCTCAATTTGCAAAATTCCATAGAGCTACAGTAATCAACCGGAACAAGACAAAAATTAAAAACGACTTTACCGAAGAACCAGTCAAACTATTTGTCTTTTCTGTAGCCAGCCTACTGTAATTTATAGATTTAATAGTTGTTTTAAGTTCTACATTCGGAATTTGATAACTGTTTGCAATAGTGGACATATTCAGCTATTAAACGTCAGACACCCAGGCCCCAGAAGAATGAACAAAAAGAAAAAATATGATTTATTTAACAACTTTCCTAGTCAGTAGATCTGAACATCCATTCACTAACTCGCAAAAGCTGTCACAACAGTGATTAAAACCAAGGCTATTGTGTTTGCGATTCATGCAAAAAAAGGTGCTGCGTTAATTGCGTTAAATTATTTTAACGTGTTAAAAATTTTTAAATAATCGCAAAGATTAACGTGTTAACTCCCCCAGCCTTAATAATAATGCATACTACCGCAATATCATGTGTCTTTTCCATTGTGTCTCAGTAACACTGAGAGACACAATTATGTTAGGCCCCATTCTTCAACATTTCTTCTTCTCGTTGGCATTTGTTGTATTCCAAGTACACACAAAATGCTTTCTTGCTTTCTGGTTTGGAATTAGGTGCATCACTCAAAGCATCACAATAGTAAAACA
The DNA here is from genome assembly GCA_016801125.1 of Novumbra hubbsi. Lineage (NCBI taxonomy): Eukaryota > Metazoa > Chordata > Actinopteri > Esociformes > Umbridae > Novumbra > Novumbra hubbsi. The sequence goes on from JACXGK010007543.1 coordinate 17,329, forward strand.
TTGACTTAATAGGACAAGGCTTGTGGGAACTCTCATGTTGACTAGGTGGAGAAATCAAATATAGAACACTGGCATCCTGTTAATGCAAGTCAAGGTAATTTAACTCTTTAGAGCCATCTACGATCTGTCTAAAAAAATTTACTCAGAAAAACAACACTCACCTAGCTGTAAAAGATTTCCAGACACAAGTTTGTTGTGTTTTCTATACTAAGGAGTGTGTAACCGCTGATGAATGAATAGCTTTGAGACAAAAACAAATATTGATGTTTACATGACAGTCCAAAAGAGACATTCCAAACAGAAGAAGAGGACAAGCACTCTTGCAACAAGCATCCATGACAAACATTGTTATTGTAAGCTAGCGAACATGAAGAACACTCAGCGATTCTAGAGTACCCCTCGGTGAGACATAAACGACACAGAGGCTGATACGAGCACTGGCGTCACACAATCCCCCAACCAGTCACCCCCCGTCCAATGAAGCTGCGCAGGGGGAGGTGGGAAGACTAGAACAGAAGGAAGCAGGTGTCACTGGAGCACGAGCGGGGAAACGAGAGGAGATTGGGGGAGGGGGTGTGGGACAAGTGAAAGGAGGGGAGGGGGAAGCCTGAGAGAAATGGAAATGAGAAGAGAAAGGTTGAGCACAGAATGAGTCAGACAGGGAGACGTTGAGGAGAGGGGAGGGGGCGTGCCAGTACAGGAGAACACACAAAAGTCCTCCCGAAGCTCTGGGGTATGCGTCAAGCTTCGCAACCCTGCCGGTTTCTCTGCATCTCAATGTAAAGTGTGGATAATGCACTTCTGTGAACAATGCAAATTGAGCTCATCCGATTATCGTAAGGGCGAGCAGTGCTGTCTTAGCCTGTTCCAACTGGAGGCGGTCTAGGCTGTTTACAGCATTAGAGTGTAACAATATTGGCACTATATCAGTTGTAAGAATAGAATTAATATTCCAAAGTTGCCTTATCTTATTGGTGGGCCTACGGTGGATCTTAGGCAACAAAGTGCATCCAAGTGTTATTATTTGCATGTGTGTTTGCATGCACCCAAAAGTGTGCGTTCTCACAAGTGAAAGTGACATTGAGCATGTTTTGGCAGATGCTTCTGTGATAAGGAAACAGCAAGATCACAGAAGCGATTTGACCCAGGCAGCTTGGAACAAGACAGTGTCGCTAAGTCCCAAATGGCACCCGGGGCCTACAAAGTGTACTACCGGGTTTCTATGGGGCCCGGGTCAAAAGTGGTGAAATTAGGGGATAGACTTCTACTTGTGATGCATTCAGTGTTGTTATTACTAGTTCCCATTGGGCACTCACTATGCCTATGAAATATATTCAAACCATAAGAACACAGATGAAAGAAGACATAAATGATTGCACCGTTTGACTTTCCAACCACACACTAGGGCAAAATTGCCCAGAAATGACATGCAATGAAGAAAAGTGTAAACATTTTTCTTCCAATTTTTTTTTTTCATTTAATGTACACTTCCTATTTAAATTCCAAGTAGTGAATGTATTCACTTTATAGAAAATACAAACTTCTTGCATATTTGGACAGACTCAGACTAAGCAGGCCTTGTTTCAATCTCAGCTCTCATAATATAGACACTGTCCTTTCAACCATGATGTGAAGGCAGCAATAGACATTTAACACTTGAAGATGACACGGATGTGACTTTGGTGGTTCCATACCAGTGGATTTCTCCAAAGATCAGCTGGGAGAATGTATTTCACCTGTTTGATGAAGCCTTTGACCAAAGCCAGTGAAAAAAACAGATCTCAGTGGAGACTGGGAGTTTTTTCCATGTGATGATCAAGACACTTCTTTCACCCGTGATCACCTCTGCAGTCTCCAGTCGTCACTCACCTACGGTATATCTCTCTCCACCTCTCATTTTCGTCTCCTGCTGCACCTGAGTTGATACGCGCCTTTCCGTGTCTGTCCCCTTTCTGCATTTCTTCCATCAACTTAAGTATGTACGCTTCTATAATGGTGTGCAAATCCAATCTCGATTTAGGGCCACCGGATAACTTTCCCAGACAAAATCTATTGAATATGAAAATTGCAATACTTCTTATTTTAGATCATTTTTCCAAATATCTGTTTTCAGTTTATTTTGTCATTTTCACCAAGGTGTTGCGGTTCATTGTCTCAGGGTGCAAAGGAGAACAGATTATTTTTTACTTCAACACCTCTTAGATTAATACGGGTTTTACCCAGGCAGCGCGACCACCCTCTGCAAATTCCAATTACCCCAGAGTGATTAGAGACAGACTGGCTCTACTGGAGCAGCCGGTGATCAGGTCCCTTAATGTATGAAATCATAGAGAGCAGAAGGAGACTTGATGTTCACTGAGGTTTTCTCTAAACTTGACCATAGACAAGGGTATATGGACTGCGAAATTACCCAGCTTCATTCTTAGGAATCTCTTCATTTATTGCGGTTCCTTGATTGACGTTGATGCTTATATGAATATGTCCACACATATTATTTACATGCACAGAGGATTTGTGCAATTATTGTATATGCAATATTAGAAATAAATGTAATCCTGTTTGACTGAAAGCTACGCTACATAACAGACCATACACCACAGGCACATACAATGGTATCCTCTGGATGAATTGATGCCAGACATGGCTGCCTCATCTCATCAGGTTCTAATGATTTTAATTGGAGTCATGCGTTCACCTCAACTGTGTGTTTTGTGGTAACAGTGCAGTATAATCCAAGTATCCAGTTTGTTTACATCCTAGGCCAGCTACCTTGATATATTGGTAAATCTTTCATGGCCTCTGAGAGCACATACTCATATTTTTTACTGTATAAAATTCATTGATCTCCAATTCTGGAGGTTATTTAGTTGATTGAACACCTTTAAGTATCATCTATTATTTTACATAATACAGTAAGATCAAGGCTGCTAGGATGTTTACTCATATAATCAACTGAACATGATATTTAGCTATATTGCTGGGGAGAAACATAAACAAAGCTAAAGACAAAGCTATGATCCGATGCTGTATAGCCAGAAATAATATTGTACATTTTGGGGGTATTTGTCATATTTTAACAGACTCAGTTGATGAAAAGTCTTTGAGTAAGTCCTTGGTGACACAACTTCCAAAGCTGTTGCTTCACCAAATACGCCATGTATATTCACATTCCCTTTGCCAATGTCTCCTAATATTTGCTTTCTTAAAGCAACAGTGTTTGAATTTGTTATGTCCATGCCATTGCTTGTAAGAGGCAAGACACAGGCACAGGGAGAACATGTAATAAAAATAAAAAGCTCCAATTTGAACAACAACAAAAAAATAAAACATTACACATGGAATGGAATCTAAGTACAATGAACAATGAGATACTTTAGGGAAAAAGGAACGGACAGTGATCGGGAACACAGATGATGGTAACAACAACAAACAGGTGTCCAGGTTCCAAATGAGGGAGAGAGGGTGTCAGATCTCACTGGCACGACAGGCTGGCATGGAAATAAACCTTCCGACATGACAATGAACCTTAGCACACAGTTAAGATTATGCAGTAGTGACTCTAGGACAAGAATGTCCTTAACTGTCCCTGCTGAAGCATGATCAAATATCTCCAGAGAGACGCAGAGATGTTCCCCAACAACTCAGACAGGAACTTGAGAGGATATGCAGACATGAATGGTTCGTCTTCCCAAAAGCAAGTGTGCCAAACTTGTTGGTTCATACCCTATAAGTCTGAAGGTTTTCTCTGCCAAAGGCTTTTCATCAAAATACTGGGTTTAAACACTTGTACAAATGTGATATATCTCTTATTGATACATTTCCAACATTTCTAAAGACATGTTTTTGCTTTGGCGTTATGTAATCATGTATGCAACTCTAAGAATCATGTTTGTTTTAAAAGAAATATAATGGTCTATAAGGGTCGGCCTACTGAAACACATTCAGGCACACACAAAACACATAGCAATCCTCATTAGATATTCTAGCTAAATTAAAGACCAAGATCAAATAATGATGCAATTCATTTCAGTTTCTCCATCACTGGAGCCTTCCAGACACAGCTCTAATTAGTTTAACTTTAAAAAATTAAGTTAGCTTTGAACTTTAAACCTACTGATCCTAATACAGCTGGCTCATTCAGCAGCCCGCCTAGCACAACCTGGGGTCACATTCATTAGGTACCAAACAGAAGTCAACTGACCGCTAGAGAATTCAGAAATATGTCAGGCTGCTCCTTTTTGCCTGCTGTTACAGCCATGTGTCCCGAACACAACCGTGATGTCAAGCATGCTCCACCTGGTCAAATATTACATACATAGCTTCTTGTATGCATGAGGAATCTAAGAACATTTTATGATATCAAAAGGTGTTGCGTATCATGCCACTTCTCACATCCATCCGTCTACTAGTTCTTCACTCCTGGGGCTTACGCTCTGCCCACAAATTGAATTCACATAAGAGGCTTACTCTGTTAAGAGCTCTATCCGACTTTAACCCCCCCAAAAATAATGATCGAAAACCAAATTAGCATTGTACCGTGAGCTATATTTTAGCTTGTGGCTGAAAGGACGGAGGGAGGAATGGGGAGAGAGCAATGAAGGGAGGGAGATGGGGAGCAGAGCGTGTGTGTGAGTGTGTTAGCATCAGAGGCTCAGAGTCTCTAAGGTAACACACCCTGAGCTGTGGGGATCAGGCCGCCTATTGGAGCGAGGAGCGGACGATAATGTGGTGGGGACGATAATGTGGTGGAGCAGGAGTGAGCGGTGTGTCGGCATCTGGACACTGAGCGGCTTTAGACGTGACAGAGAGACAGCGGGACATAAGGGAGTTATGCTGGTTGGCATGAAAGAGCCAGAGACAGAAAGGGAGACAGAGATAGTGAGAGGCGCTGCACCAGAAGACCTGACAGGCATTAGAAGAAAGAGGGAGAGCAATGTCTCCCATCATTGCTAGAGTGATGAAGCTGATGCGCTTTCCCTACTACAATGACACAATCTCAATTGCTCCCACTGTCACATGCAATGCCATAGGGCTTTAGTGTGCCATATGGATCGTGCTCTACCACTGGAATTCCTGTGCACTGCTTAGAGGGGCAGTACTCTGCGAGTTGAGGAACAAGGGTGACTGCTTTGTGTCTCGCTTCCCTAGTTTCGTCAGAAGCAACGCGTTTGGTTCTGCTGGGATTTGTTAATATGTGCAGGTGAAGGTGACTTGTCTTCCGTTGACAATGGGCTTTCATTCTTTCGGGATGTACCGGGTGATGCCTAGCAAAAGTGATTTGTGTGGGTCTTGATATTATTTAACAGTCACTCAGTTTTCTAACAGAGCACAAAGCCACTTCCTGCAATACAAGTGAACCAGCCTTGCTATTGTGAGAAGGACATGTGTGCTCTAGGCTTCTCTCGAGACTGCAGGCTCTACACTTCTGAATTCTTAATGAGCATCAGAGTGGGTTGGAGTCTGTATACATCCCAGGCCAGCATTGAAATGTTGGATCATTTCAGTGGAGGCTAGAGAATGTTTCAAAACAAGATTAATTAAAAGCTTTTTTCAACAGTTTAAAGGGTGTTCATTTGTACTTCATCCCTTCCACTGTTTTTCGTCCTTTCACAGGTAGGTGAAATCCTATAAAATACATTTATGGACCATGCTCTACATACAGTGGGCAATTTACCATGGCTATTGGCGGTTCTTAGGCACGACATGAAAACATGAAACAGATTGCCTGGATACCACGGATACCGAATCCGTTGTGTATTGGCCATATACGACAAACTCCAGGGGGCCTAATTAAGCTATTAGCCTTGAGGGAGTCTGTTGTAGCATAGTGCCAATATACTGCTGTTAGGAGAGGTTCCAAGGCATGATGGATCGCAGATTACCTCGTGAAAGTGATTGTTCGTGGTATACTAACAATAAATCACAAACATCCAACATGCCAAACGCAAATAGATCAGTAAAATGTATTGAGATACCATCCAACCTTCCGCGGGATTACGTTCATATACAGATAAATCTGTAAAATGCGAGTTCAGTATCAACATAAGACCAAGGCCATCACTATTAGAGGTTTACTTTGGAACAATCTGATATTTCAGCGGGAACATTTTGCATTGTTAATTTCATTTTTTTTACTACTTGTAACTAACCTTAATAACGTGATGCCTAACTCACTACTAATTGCAATTCATAACAAAATGTTTTTGGTAGTCACAATGGAATGTATCCTATTGTAATGATCATAAGCCATGTGTTACGTTGATGTTAAATGTAATAGCAGTGTAAATATGTTTATATTGAATATAATCACATTGTACACAGTCCACATTTAAGGATTTAGCAACCCAATCAAATGTGGTTTGTTTTTATTACGTCTTTTCAATCTTTTAAGTTGTGTACTGGTATTTAGGCATTATGGAATTTTGTTGTTTAAAACTATTGTTTTTCACTTATCCTAAGACAGATGCACAGCCCTGGCAAGAATGTCATCACTTTCACAAAACATTGTAGACATCATTTACAAACAGATCTGCAAATCATATTTTTAATTGATTATAGTACAAAAACAACATATTGAATGTTGACACTGAGAAATTCTATTGTTTTTGGAAAACATATGCCCATTTTGAATTTGATGCCAGCCACACGTTTCAAAAAAGTTGGAACAGAGGCATGTAAGGTACTCTGTAAGTGAAATGACGGAGAAGAGGGAAACATGCCGGTGCGCTTGTGCGTCTCCGCAAATGTGGACATCTCACACAGTTACCTGTAATAATTCACTCCAACGTGCATTTGTTGTGCAACCAAACAGGATGAACTTCAGATACGGGCTGGGAAGGACAGAGACTTTTATTCATCTTCTGTTTTATGTTTTACGGAAACATGGCTGTGGGATTGATACCAGACTCTGCGCTGCAGGTGGCAGGCTTCCAACTCTTCAGAGCGGATCGCGACACAGAACCCTCTGGCAAAACGAAAGGTGAAGGTATCTAACAGTGGCAGGTGTAATGATGTGACAGTGATTCCACAGCACCGCTCTCCTGATCTGGTATCATTCTGCATCAACTGCAGACCCTTCTACCCCCCCCGTGAGATTAATTCAATCATTCTGGTCAGTGTTTACATTCCACCGCAGGCCAACATACAGGAGGCACAGCACATGCTCGCCGACCAGATACGGTATGTGGAGCAGACCAACACGGATTTCTTAGTTTAGTGTATCAGTTTCTGTGAGGACTGCTGTATACCATCATGCACCAGGGTGACTTATAACAATGAAAAACCCTAGTTCACAGTTGAAAAGCAGGAAGGGCTCAGGAGTGGGGATAAGGACAGATTTTAAGAGTCAATGAACCGGTTTAGCTAGGAGGTGAAAAAAGCCAAAGCTCTACTCCCAGAGATTACAACAACAGTGCTCAGCTAAGGCTTCTGTTTGGAGGGGCATTAGACAGATCACCAACTACAAGCCTAAAGCCCACTCCATTAACGACTCTAGCTTGGCTAACAACCTAAAGTTCTACTGTCGCTTTGAAAGACAATGGGACAGTCCTGACCCCATCCCCTGTGACTCCATCCCTAGCCACAGCCAGGGTATGGGCAACTCACAATCTTCCCACCTCAGTGGCCGTTTTCCCCATCACAAAAACGCCTCTCTCTGTCCTGGAGAGGGACGTAAACAGAAT
>JACXGK010007544.1:0-11784 GCA_016801125.1 Novumbra hubbsi
CAGCTCACGGTTTGTCTTTCATTTAATTCAATTCAAGTAGATACGCTACATGTTATTTGTATTTCGTTTATGTTTGTTTAAACCTTTCATTTACCGTTTACAGTACTTGTCAGTTTATCTGTTTGTTTAATTGGATTAAATCCCCTTTACTTTACAAAATGTCCGCTTTTGGTTCCGCCGCACTACAACACCGTGACACTTAGAGGCTGTTTTGTTTTCTTGTGATTGGAGGAGTAGATAAGTCCCTTTGGTAGGTTTTGTGACCTGAATCAACATGACCCTTTGATATTGAACTGTACCATATGCACAGTTAGACCTCCATATATGCTCACACAAAACCAGACCAGGGGGCTTGGTCTCACCCAGCCTCGGAAGGCAAAAGGCACAGAACAGTTAGCGGGTCCTGACCCCAGTGAACCCCTGAGGCTACATCACAGACAGATGGGGGGGTCAACTAATGCAGCGTGCACCTCCAATCAACCCTTCTTGACCTCCTCATGCTCACATTAGAAGCCCTCTGCTCTACAATCTCCACCCACTTCCTGGGTGTGGAGCGTTGCCTCTTTATATCTCCTGTGGTTCATCCATGCACACATTCTCCATCATCTGAAAGGCTCCTCTGGTGAAGTGAGCGTTCAGATGCACAGTGAGGGGACAGTGGTACAGTCTCATCCCAAAACCTCCAGCCCCCTGCGTGACGACTGAGCCAGACTGGCCTTCCTTCACCCTCACCACAGTGTGCTGATGCTTTTCTCAGTTCAGCCCCCTGATCCCTCATCCCTCCCTCATCCCTCCCCTCATCTCTCCTCTCGTCCCTCCCTCGTCTCTCCCCTCATCCCTCCCCTCATCCCTCCTACTGTATCTCTCTGGAGCTCTTCAGCCAAGCTCATCAGGCACATCTGTTTCCAGCGCCACAGAACAAGAAGCACATTAACGAACACACATATGGCAATTAGTCTCCTTTTGAATTGATTGGGGATGGGACAGGATGATCAGAGGATGGGTGTGGATCTGCCCACCGACGTCCTACAGTGCCAAGTTGGCATGAGGTCCATGCCTCGCTTCACTTTTTTGAATGATTACAAGAGGAACAAAAACTCTGAATTACCACTAGGAAAAAACTAGAGTTGTTGTGGCTTATTACTTGCCTTTCCGGATTGTTCTTTCATTTAAAAAAACTAATTGATTTCAGTTACAGTGGACTTTTTATCTCTCAACTGTTGCCAGAAAGACGTGAAGAATGTGAGCTGATCCAGACCTGTCGGTCATACTGAATTAGAGAAGGGGTCAGGAGACTGTTGGGGGGGGTCAGGGGGGGTCAGGGGTTAATCTCATTACAAGCTGGGTGGCTCCACTCTCTGCAACCCCTCCTCTACACACATCTCTCTTCTCTACTGGTCTGTCTGTCTGTCTCCTCCCCTCTCCTGGTCTGTCTCCTCCTCCCTCCTGGTCTGTCTGTCTTCTCCTCCCTCCTGGTCTGTCTGTCTGTCTCCTCCTCCCTCCTGGTCTGTCTGTCTTCTCCTCCCTCCTGGTCTGTCTGTCTGTCTGTCTCCTCCTCCCTACTGGTCTGTCTGTCTGTCTCCTCCACTCTCCTGGTCTGTCTCCTCCCCTCTCCTGGTCTGTCTCCTCCTCCCTCCTGGTCTGTCTGTCTTCTCCTCCCTCCTGGTCTGTCTGTCTGTCTCCTCCTCCCTCCTGGTCTGTCTGTCTTCTCCTCCCTCCTGGTCTGTCTGTCTGTCTCCTCCTCCCTACTGGTCTGTCTGTCTGTCTCCTCCACTCTCCTGGTCTGTCTCCTCCACTCTCCTGGTCTGTCGGTCTCCTCCACTCTACTGGATTGTCATTTCCACTCAAGGTCTAAATTAACTTTTGGATTTGACAGACAATAACGGCCTCATAAGCCGATTTTAAAATCCTCAGCCAAGCCCTGGTCTTACCTAGCGCTCTTGTTAAAGCACAATAGCTTTAACTCTGGAACTACCCCCTTCAATATCCCCGTTAAGCATGATTACCTCTGAATTCTCCCCCTCTCCTCCAATACTCCACTTTTCCTCTCATCCCAATTGCACTTCTCTATTCCTCCCTTCCTCTGCTCGGTCTTTCATTTTTGATGAGAGGGGGCGCTAACCCCAGTGCTCCAACAGACCCAGCCCTGACCCACTTTAATATTTTATGGAGATGTGCAACAACACCTACAAAACACATGCACACGCGAGAGCACGCAGGTACACGCACACACACACACGCATGCTACAACGCAGAGAGAGCGGGTGTCGTTGGCGAATGCCCATTGAACTCGTCCCTAAGCCACCCCTTCACCCCAAACAGCCGGGCACTGATACCTCCAGCCTGACTGGGGCCGGGAGAAGGTCTCCTAGGCTGGATGGGGGGCTTCCATTCCCCTGCCTCTTCACCGGTCTTCCTGGAAGAGACGGAACCTCTGAGCCCCATGATGAGCTGGATTACCAAGAGCTGTCAATCACCCACTCTAACAGCGGACCAATAGGACGGAGGGTGGTATGAGGGCGGGCTTCTGAAGCAACCATCCGGTTCACTTCCCAGCCACCATGCTGAGGCTGCGTCGGTCCATCGCATCCAGTGACACAACGGAGTGGGCGTCTTTATATTTGTTACATTCCAATACCACATTACAGGGAGTTCTGCCCTTAATACGCGGACCTCTGCAGTCATCTTAACACGTTGGTATATTCTAGCATTACGGATAGGGAAGCAAAGTAAACCTGACAGCGTCATTGAAATATAAATGAGAATGTGTGTTTGACGGGGGTTCGGTCTCCGACCGCGGAAGTTGTGCGAGCCAATCGCCCACAGCAACAGCTTCCATGCGCTCCTCCTCATCATACTGGCATTACGTAATACCTCCTCCACTCCTCCTGGAGGAGCGCGCCCCCGGCCCCGGGGAGGAATCATATGGTTATTGTAGGAGTCAATCTTTATGCGTTAAGGTGCCTCAATGGCCGACGCTACGTTCTCGGTTAGCAGGTAGAGCTGAGGTGTAAGTGGCATGTGTGTCTTTTAGAAGTGCAGTAGTCTTACCTGTTTGTGGCCCCATGGTGGATGGATGACAAGGACGCAGACATGGAACAAAGGAAAAATAAAACTGTTAGTCTGAGTAAAATCACAACAATATCAACACATTTGGTCATTCGTATGCGTGCGTTTAACGCTTATCTGACTAAAGCCTCGATTTTCCTATTTAGGTTTTCTCAAGCTCATATTAACCCTTCCATTTCCCATATAACAGAAAGAACAGCCAGTCTGTGAAGGACAACATATAGCATCTGTGTAAGAGAACCGGGTCTGGAGTGTGTATGAAATACATTGGAACGTGCATTGCCGAAGAACAGGTGTCTCCAGAAGCCCAGTAAGGCGGATTATAACATACAGAACCCAAAGAGGAGGTGAAGGGACGTACGCAGGGTTTTAATGAAGGTTAACCAGTCCTGGATCTATTTGTTTTCATTTGGCTGATTTCTCCCCTTTCATTTGGCAGCTGGCTAACATGCATGGCCAGGACCCCCGCGCGAGACGCAGAGACCCTACCCTGAGGGGAGGGAGTACAGCTGGCTCTGGGAGGGGAGGAAGCTGGGGGCAAGGGAGGGGGCAAGGAAGGAACTAAATGGCCAAGGGGGCGGGGCCATTTTCTACTGAGGTGCGTGACCTCGGGCGATGTGGCTGAGACAACAGAGCCAATCAGAGGCCTCAGACGGGATGTAAAGACCCCACCCCTCTTAAACAGGAGGCCACCTGTCATGCGTAGGTTCCCACTGAGCACACAGGCGCACAGGGGTTTAATCGCCGCAATATTGCATGTGACCCCTCCTGGGTAAACACATTTCCTTTGGTCCAAAGCCTCAGGGGGAAAGGAGACAGCCCATCTGTGTCAGAGCGGGGCTGGATGTACCCAAAAGACCAGAGGTGGGGATATTAGATATTAGGACCACTGCCCGAGATTACATGGCCTTCTAAATCGGCCCCCCCAGGGGAAATAATTCTCTGACAAGCAGTGGAACTCCCAACCACAAACACTGATCTCTCCAACCATAAACGGATGGTCCAGTGGCTTTCTGTCAGTGGTAGGCAGTGGAGACAGAGGAAATCAATCAAATGCAGCGCAAACACACGTCGGTTTGTGAAAACAGCTACGCTACATGGAGCAGAATCTACAAACCATAAAGTCCAATATGTGGAAATAAGCAGCCAAGATACAGGAGGTACAATTCGGTCATCATTCACTTGCAACTAGAATCGTCAGACATGTTTTCTTTGTCTCTTATTTCTCTCCTCGTCTCTTGTTTCTCACCTTGTCTCTTATTTCTCTCCTTGTCTCTTGTTTCTCACCTTGTCTCTTATTTCTCTCCTTGTCTCTTATATCTCTCCTTGTCTCCTTGTCTCTTATTTCTCTCCTTGTCTCTTATTTATCTCCTTGTCTCTTGTTTCTCACCTTGTCTCTTATTTCTCTCCATGTCTCTTATTTTTCTCCTTGTCTCTTATTTCTCTCCTTGTCTCTTATTTTTCTCAATGTCTCCCGGTCTTTCATCTCTCGCCTTTCTCCTCTCTCTTTGTCTCTGTCCCCTCATCCTCTCTCTCCAGCCTCAGTGGCCCTAGCTCAGGAGGACACCATGACCATGATCTGGGGTTACCCAATGCCACTGGTGTGTATCCGTCCATCCAGACGCAGTAACTCACTAACACACTAACAGCCCCAGCGGCTCTATAAAGTCATACATCACAAGTCACCATCATAGGAAGCAGACCATATTTGTGTGTTCCACCTCCTCAGCCAGGTACATTAAGTGACATCCAGCTATAATAAAGTCGGTCACACTGGTTTTATTTGAATGGTATGTTTCACATGGCGTGAAGACCAGAACCCGTACTCATACACATTGGAGAAACGGGAGTACTAATCACTGAAAGACTACCGCGGGCGATGTGCAGCATACGGTATAGTTGTGTTGTACTGCTTTTTGTCTGACGGTCGACATGCGTCCAGGCGCTCTCCCACAGACATTAAATTGACCACCAGACTGTGGGCCGCAGGCAAGCGGGTGCTGGGGGGTAGGGGGGTGGGGCTGCTTTGGGGCCAAGGCCCATCAATAAAAGGGGTTAAACCGTGGCTCCATTAGCCAGGCTCACTGCTGCCGCCGCGAGGTGGGCAGGGGAGGAGGGGAGACGGAGACATTGAATCGCAGTAATGGGGAGGTGGGGGTGAAGGGGGGGGTGAAGGCTTTGTTACCCGCGGCGCACGTCAAATCAAAGCTCCTGCATTGTGATTCCTTTCAGTCCCTGGATGCTATACAGACGCTGCAGGAGAGAACTTCCCTCACTCTTCAAACTCCCTCACTGGCAATGAGAGAGGGACGTTCACTTCGTTCACGTGATCCACACTTCCATTTAAAGGACCATCACGCCAACTGGACAATGAAAACTGAACGTTGACAGTCCCCTCAGTTTTCCCATCAGTTGTCTTTTTGTGGATCTACAGTAGACCAGCAAGTCCAGTTATTTGGTCTATGTGTTTAGGTAGGTTCATGTTTATATGATTTCGACAATCAAAGATAAAAAAGCGAAAACGTAAAATGATTTAAAGTGTGTCAGTCCCTGTCTAGTCTTTGCAGATGACAACCATATTCTAACCGTAAATGCAGCACAAACCGAAAGACATGTCAGACTGCATTCTAAAATGAAAAAGGCCAGGCTGCCTCAGCAGAATGTTTATACCCGGGACAGTTCACAGGCAGGTTGGGGAGGATTTGGTGGAAGCTTTCGCAAAGCCCAACATCCCATCTGAAAAATGTTGAAAATCCTTCGGTGCGTGCTCTCATCAACAGACTGGGAAAACCAAGCCCCAGTCCCTAGACGCGTCCGACTGAGGATAAAAAACAGCAAGATGAAATAGACCTGGGAACATTTTTTTGAAAAGCATTTTCAAAATAACAGACAAACGCAGTGACACAAAAAAAACCAGAATCTGTTCTTATTGTGTTTGTCTAGCAAGGAGAACTGGGTGAAGAGTTTGTAGGTTTACTAGCTGGTACAATGTAGGCATATATCCAGCAGAGCACCTCAGTGGTGATGTCTGGTTTTCATAATTTTTCATAAACTTCAAAAAGAAGTTACAGGATTCAGGTAAGATATTGAGGGCAACTGTACATGGTAAAAGCAGAGAAGTAGGATGCGTTCTTGGTTATCTCCAAAGATTTTCTGAATGCTAAACATGCAAAGAGTCAAACGAGATATGTTTACTATTTTGATTCATTTTACGATTGTTATGTAGGCCAAGGGTCCTATTGTGTGTTTCGAACGGTGTCTTCTATAGCCAAAGAGGCATTTATATTCAGAAAATAGTCTCCATTTCCCCCTCTACATTTTCTGATTAGCATACCCATATGTAAGCAGCAGAAAATGAATAAGTTATGAAAGGCATCGTTTCCTTTACCATTTACCTTCACAGTATGTGTTAATAGGACTGGAAATAGCTACATCATGTTTTGAAACACGCTTCAAATTGAATAACAGAAAAGACACCTATTTTCTGTTTATAGGCTAGTCAATAATCCTGATAAGATATACTTTGCGCCACTGATGACAATACGTTTTCGTTAAACAATTGAATTTGAAGAGATCCACATGGTTAACATTTGGGGAGTTATTTATGACTAACAAGATATGTAAATGGAGATTGTGCATGAGAAGGTGCTATATCGGCCTATCGAGGGTGGATGATCGAAACGCAGGCTAGGAAAACAAAATCAAAGCGCCACGCCGAACCAATCACAAATCAGCAGAAAATGTCTAATTGGGTAATGAGATTGATGTGAGAGGGTTCTAACGAGTGGCTCCCTGTGTATTAGAGTTGGGAGTCCTCATTAGCGGTTGAAAGACGTTGGTAATGGCTTCCTGTATGTGTCAGGGTGGGCAAAGATTGTGTGTGTGTGTGTGTGAGTGGTGATGATGTAAGCCAGGTGGGCCAAGCTGGGGTCCAGGCCTTCCATAGTGATATCCCTCCCTGCCTGGCAATGCACCTCCAGTGAATAGCTCCTAACTCACACTGTTTAGCCCAAACTGTCCAGAAACCTTCCAGGACCCTCAATCCTAAGCACACCTACTCTGTCACACACACTCAGCTCAAGGTTCGCTTTCATCGCCATCTTTGGGATATCCTGGATCCGAGCCAGAGGTTAAGGAACTAAGACCACCATGTTATTCTACTGAACCATCACAAACTAGACGGCTCAGCAGAATCTCTGCAACGCTAACACCACTTCCATGGACCATGGATTGCCCATCTAGTAAAGACGGCTCAAAGTGGACGGCACTAGAAGGACCCCCTACTGTGTCTCCTGGGGTGAACGCCTTTAAACTGACATACGCTGACAGCGTTGCGCTCCCGTTTGACCTTGATGTAACGCACGCACACACGCGCTGACGGCTGGAGAACAAGGAACCCACGCCAAGCTGAAGGCTGATATATCGACCTTGGTTTACTCCGGATAACGCGGACGGCCCGGCAAACACGAAGTGCGCTGAGGAGCAAAGATAGCCTATAAAACGGGTATATTTCCTAGCCTGTCACTGTTCATCCTTAATAGGACTGCCCTGTAAATCTGTGATGGTGACGAGGAGTTCCAGCCAGTGCAAACCCTTTAATTCACTGATCTACAGCTTTCATTTCAATTTGAGCTCCACGCCACACACTTACCTAACGCACACGCTCACTAGTCACCCTGGTAATGAGGGAAAAACTCAACACAGAGCTTTAGTAAATGTGTTCATTCGCAGCTCACGCGGCAGAAAGATAATCTGAGATAGATCTCTGCTGCCTTCATTTCGCCTGTCTGTCTGAAAGACTGTCTTTCTGTCCACAGCACTGAAGCTAGAGACCGACAGGCCCCAGAGGAGGAAATGAAGGCCATTCATCACATCAGATGAGGAGCCATTTCATTTCTGTGTCATTGCCTCAAATGTGCCTCAGTTTGTGTGTGTGTCTGGTGTCTCAGTTTGAGAGTTTTAGTGTCGGTTGTCATGGAGTCACTATTCAATCGAACCTATTCAATCACTGTTTTTTTAAATGGTAAATGGTTCTGTATACGTAAAAAGCTGGTAGTATATTCTCATACAGTGGTTAGTTGCTCGGTTTAAGAAAAGAAGCAGTTACAAACCAATGCAGTGTTTGTTTTTCACTCAGTGTGCCCAATACATCTAATTGTCAATGGGTGCGTTGTGTGTGTGTGTCTTTCTGAGCCAGTGACGGTGTGTGTGTGTCTTTCTGAGCCAGTGACGGTGTGTGTGTGTCTTTCTGAGCCAGTGACGGTGTGTGTGTGTGTCTTTCTGAGCCAGAGACTGTGTGTGTGTGTGTCTTTCTGAGCCAGGGACTGTGTGTGTGTGTGTTTCTGAGCCAGTGACTGTGTGTGTGTGTGTGTTTCTGAGCCAGTGACTGTGTGTGTGTTTCTGAGCCAGTGACTGTGTGTGTGTGTTTCTGAGCCAGTGACTGTGTGTGTGTTTCTGAGACAGTGACTGTGTGTGTGTTTCTGAGCCAGTGACTGTGTGTGTGTTTCTGAGCCAGTGACTGTGTGTGTGTTTCTGAGCTAGTGACTGTGTGTGTGTTTCTGAGCTAGTGACTAAACGTACGTGCTTGAACGTTTGGTTGTGCCTCAGTGTTGAGTTCTTGAGCAGCATGAAGCATTCTTACTACTGTATGAAGCACTAGCAGTTGTTACTGAACCTGAGCGCTGATTAACTGCCAGCACAGACACAAAATCCTCAAGGCGTGTGTTCTGATGGCCTGTGAAGGAGAACATCTTCACAGGATAGTAGCCCTTCCTCTAATCACTACGAACGTGATTACCCACATACACTCTTCCTTGCCGTACGGGACCACTTCCCCTTGAAGAGGCTGGGGCCCGATGTGGCGTCTCCCTGCTCTCTAACACACACACACGCCCGTCTACCAGGCAGCCTCCCGTCACAGCCTGTCACAGCTCCATTAGCGCACCGCAAACACACACACACACCATATTGCAAGGAAGAGAGAAATAGAGGAAGTTGAGAGATCCTATCCAATGTGTTCCTTTCCACTCGGCTTGGTGCTGATTTTGGTAGAAGGGTGTGGGGTAGAGAAATGCGGTGAGACATACGGCTCATTATTTCGATTTACCGCCGTCCTCGTGACCCGTTTCTAATGATTACATGTTCTGCACAATCACACACTGCAAGGCTAATCACTGACCGTGTGCTGACACAGTAAGACTCACTGGTGGTTTGGGACATTAGCAGCCTGTACAGACACACGGGTAGGAAGGCTCCGGCGTTTGGAGAAACACTCGAACGATTGACTCACACAAGGGAGCGAGGAAACTCGCCTGCTCAGAGTTACAAGATGTCGTAAGTGTGGCTTTTATTCCTCCTCTGTTTCGCGGCCGTGTCCGACCGTTCTCCATCCGAATGGTATTGTATGTACTGGAGGTTAAAGGTTACGTTTTTTGAAGTCTGGGTTTGCTCAGAAGCCTCCTTGTGTCTGACAGGTTTCCACCACACACATAGACCGTAATCATCTATCAGGCTTCCCCCTAACAGACACACACGCGCACACACACACACAAACAAACAAACCTCCACAAGCCCCGACTCCTGTTTCCTGGTAATGGCTTTTTAAAGGAGGCTCTGAAAGCTCTTCTCCTTCCTCCTCTTAAGCGTTTGTTTAAACTAGTTAATTACTGCAGGGCTGCTGCTTGGCCAGTCGGACTTCTCTCTGAGGGGACAAAGGCTGAGTTATCACTGGCTGGCTGACATAGGAGGAATCAGATAGGGACACTAGGACTTTATAGGCCCGTAGGGGACAGCTGGTCTGTGTAGGAACAGAGGACGTCCAGGGTGAAACAAAAGTAGTCCTGATACAAGAGACGAGAGCTAAACATGCCAATAAGCCGAAACAAGTTAACGGTGTGGTTACAAAACAATGCCAGCAATACAACTGTCCGTTTCAACTTTACTTTGTAGCTTTGGTGAAAAGTGGGTATTGGACCACTATTCTGAGGGAGAAAATATACTCTAAAACAAGGTATCAACGAAATAATCAAGTAAAATCACATAAATACACCTCATTTACCTCACGCACCCGACATATGATGTTGACATCCTAAATAAAAAAGAATGCCCAAGCCGGAGTAGCGGGGCTTGCCGCTGATGGGGAGCGCCAAGCATTCCAACCTAATCCCCGGCATAGCAGACAACCTCATTGCTTAATGTTTAGCGCTGTATCTTAACTCGACTAACACCGTTTTTGCGGAGCAGGAAATGAATTTTGCACACCCTGAAGAGAGTGCTTAGTGAGTCATGACCGGGAATACAGAAGGTGTGCCCAGCCCAGTCCGAGCTTCGGTACACCTGGACGTAACCACAACAGGCATGGTCTGGAATAACCGTGACAGCTACAGGGACCAATCTCACTATTTAGCTGAGGAAGCGTTCCATTCTACTCACTGGATGAATTATGTCAATAGTTTCCAGTTATGAATCATTTCCAAATCTAAACGGGCAACTATCACCTCCCCTTGGAACACTGTATTGTTATCCTCAACACAAAAGTTGTTTTCATAGACAGCTAACAACAAGCCAGCCGCATAAGCAGCAATAACATGAGATGACGATGATCTGAAATGGAACCTCTGCCTGAGCGTTCATGTTCTAAAAGGCAGATGTTAACAAATTAGCCATCATAACTGTTTAGTATTATTACCCAGTGACTACCAAAGAAACATTTGTTGGATGTTTT
The DNA here is from genome assembly GCA_016801125.1 of Novumbra hubbsi. Taxonomy (NCBI): domain Eukaryota; kingdom Metazoa; phylum Chordata; class Actinopteri; order Esociformes; family Umbridae; genus Novumbra; species Novumbra hubbsi. Next base: position 10,793 of record JACXGK010007544.1, read on the forward strand.
TTCTCCCATATTAACTCTCTCATGTTTATATATTAACATATTAGCCCTCCTTTGAAGCTGATGAAATATAGAAATAGAATAGGAATGCCTTTAAAATTGAGAGAAAATAGGTAGAACATGTTAGCAAATACTATAAAATGATTAGATAAAAAAATATATCTGTACTTTAGGTCTTTTTTAAGGCATAGAAAGCCCAGCTAGTTCCCCAAAGCTTTGATTTAGAAGTCCACTTATTGTTGAGGCTGGTTGCAGCCTAACACTTCAGGTGACCTATGAACTGTACCTGCGGTTCCTCCTGAGGCACCACTATCGACATTGTCAATGCAAAATTGGAACATTGCCTCCCTCATGTTTCTGTGCTTCTCATCAGTATGCATCAACGATTACCGCCAATCAATATATCACCAATGGCAACACTTTCTCTTCCCGGAGAGTCGTTTTCATTGATCTTAAAGGAAGTAAAAATGGATCTGAAGCTAGCCACTCCATCTTAAGCACTGTATTACTCAACTCAGGGAATACTATTATCAGGTATAAATTCGGGGTGCCAATGTCGCTTTTCAGGCTTTCTGAGGTGAAATACCGTAGCTCAAGGACACTTCAACAGTTCTAGAGTACCGGTGAGTACAGTGTTTTATAGCGCATCAACCCTTACACAGTATCCAGCACTCCCTCAGCACAACGGATAAAATGCCAACGAATTGTACGACTAGTAAAGAGGTAGTGGATGTGAAGATGCTGAGGTTTTTGGACTGTCTGCCTGCCACCTCCCAAGAAGGAGCGATGTGAGGAGTAGGTGAACGGTGTAGAGATGGGGCGGTTGGAGGTGGAAACGAGAAGACAGGTTAAAAGCCTCCTTTAGAAACGGAGGGAAATACATTAGGGAGAGAAATCGAAAGGCCGAAAGAGGCAGACAGAGAGAGAGAGAGACCAACCGAAAGACACAGACGGATAGACAGAGACAGAGAAAGAAAGGGAGAGAGAGAGAAAGA
>JACXGK010007545.1:0-25001 GCA_016801125.1 Novumbra hubbsi
GGGTGCCACCTAGTGGGTGCCACCTAGTGGGTGCCACCTAGTGGGTGCCACCTAGTGGGTGCCACCTAGTGGGTGCCACCTAGTGGGTGCCACCTAGTGGGTGCCACCTAGTGGGTGCCACCTAGTGGGTGCCACCTAGTGGGTGCCACCTAGTGGGTGCCACCTAGTGGGTGCCACCTAGTGGGTGCCACCTAGTGGGCTTCCTTGGCTTGGTACAACATGGAGTGTGTATTCCATTCAACTACATACCAAAACAGAGTCCTCCTTTGGTACATGTCATAGCAGCCATTCACTGCTACAACTGAAGATATTGATGATACAAAAATAGCCTGCTGCTGAAAACAAGCAGTCAGAAGCAATGTTGCAAGATATCCTCTTCAACAAAACCCCTACTTTTCTGCAAAACTGTCTCTGGTCAGCATAGAGGAAAAAGCTTCATATAAGAAATATCCAGTGGACAGACCTAAAGAGGTCTGTGGACATGAGACCTAGGTTGATATAGACTTATGCAACTAAGGTATAGACAGTCATTTAATTATTATTGCTTTTATTCAAGTATCAGTGGTTACAAAATCCTATTAAAAGTGAAACAAGTTCTGATACGATTTTTCTTTATATCAGGAAATTCTGTACATAAACAAAAGCTGCATTTCCAATAATCTACACACGTATTGGAGTCAGTCCCTTGAAGTGTGTGCCTTCTCCCAGGTAAAGCCTGGAGGGATTCCAGATGTCTCACACCAGTCCACTCTGTCATGAAGAACACGCCAAAGCACAGGCGCAGGTAGTTGGGCAGAAGAATAGATCAGTCTGTTGCCCGACAGGTGCCTCACTGGAGATCCTGAAGCTTCTTTATGCCAGCTTTGTTGGCATCCCGGAGCAGGAGCTTCTGCTTCTTTAGGTGGCGGTAAGCCTGCACCACCCTCTGCCTTTCCTCCTCCATCATCTTCTGCCGGGCCATGGAGGGCTTGGCTGTGGAGACCTGGGCCTGGCCTAACAGAGAGCTCAGCTTGAGACCTTTATATACACCCTGGAGGCAGAGGTGGAGAATATGGGTTATTCAATAGTCAGGGGCAAAAGTAAGCCAATCCACCCCAGGTCAAGTGCTCCTTATCTGTTGCTGTATTTATAACGCAGTTAGGAGAATCATTACCAAAAAAACACTTCAAAGTACTCTGGAATATGAAGCTTATACAAATCACACACACACACAGACACACCTGGTGCTTGATCGGTGCATTCCTGGGCTTAGCACTGAAAGTCGGTGGGGCCATGGCAACTTCTCCGAAGGGGACTTTTTCTAGAAAGTTAAGAGATAGAACACTGGAAGATTATAGCATGTCTAGGAGGCGCAAAACACTGTTTTTCATTTTAGACAGAAGTTAATTGCACATGCCTGTTGTTGAAGGTCTGAATCTGTCACTTATTATAGAGGATATGTCATTTTTGGGGCATTGCAGGACAGAGCTGTATTGCCCAGTAGTGTAGTGACCATATGTATAGCATGCTCTGTTTGAAGTTCATACAAACCAATGAACATGTCCTTTTCAGCCTTCGCTTCCCATCTATTCAGTTTCTTTTCATGTAGCCGATCCAGACGACTTCTGTCATACCTGTAATTCACAAGGAAAACGCTCATCAAGTAACAGGCTTAATTCATCACATTGGCTTCATGTCTAAATCGGTGCAACTACATTTGAGAAGACATGAAGAGGATCCCTCCTCCATAGACATTAATGTAGATCTGATGGGGTTGGAAAGTCCTTCAAAATGTTAATCCTGTGTGGCCTACAGTGGTTCAGTGGCTGCTGAACAAAACACTGCAGAATTGCATCAATTTCTTCACTTTTTCTCCACTGTCAATGCCCCCCAAAACAATGTATTGTAAACAAATGAATATGTATCTATTGAAATGCGTAGGCCAATTCAAGTGAGATCTAGAGTGGAGCCAATGGAGAAGGGGCATAGTATTGGTTTTGAATTCAGGGACAAAAATGTCTGGCTCCACTCACTCTTTCTTCTTGACAGACTTGCATTTCCCAGTGCCAGTAGCTTTCTCTTGGTCCTTCAGGTCCTTCTCTGGCTCTCTTTCTACCTGGTTCTTGGTGAGAAAAAGGACGTGGTCCACTTTGTTACTCATCCTCCTCAGGTAGGCCTTTTCGCTCTCCTCCTTCTTTCTACGGAAGTGTGGAACTGGGATATCGTCCACCGGAGCTTCCCCGGGCTTAGGTTTGGGAGTGTGGGCGATGGCATCAGCTACAGGGATCCAATTGAAGAATACACGGGTCAATACAGAAAAACAGAGTACGGAAATGCAGATCCCCATTTGAATTAAACTTTTCTTATGATCTTGGGCAATACAGAAAACTTATGTATACTTCGGACACCAGGTAAGTGCATTTAGCAAGAATTTAGAAGCGAAAACCGGTTTGGACCTGGTTGGGTAAGAGTTAAGTACACCGGACCCTGAGTGACCACATATAGGACGTGGACCAAATAACACAAACACCAATTGGAACTTGCTGCCCAAATTGCACAGGCATCGGTAACAAAAACTGCTAAATTATTGTCATGGGTAACAGTCCAGTACAAATTGCTTGGGCTAAGAGGCAAAGTGTACACAAGTCAAAGCTGACCGACAGAAAATACGGACACTAAACAGGACAGTTGCTCAATATGCCAAAATCAAAGCCTTGAACATTTTCACAGAATAAAATTGCACCTCTATATGGTCTGATTACTCATCTTTCATATTGTTCCTACATCTGGGAAGGTTAACGTTTGGAGAAAGCCAGAAGATGTTAGACATGTTAGATCCGTAATGTTATGGGTAGCCATCACATGGGAGTCCCTGGGTCTGATAACTCACAGTGCAAACACTGTTCCCTCATAATGTTCCAATATTCCAGGATGATAATGTCTCCAAACACACTGTTAATAAATTCAAGAGTGGCTCTATAAACACCTGCCTGACATAATCTTAATCCACGCCAAAGAACTCTACTCTTGATATAATCATTTTATGTTAGGCGATTCGGTTACAAATATGCACAAACATTTTACAATATAAAATTAAAGCTAAAACGCATGTGCTCCACCGAAATGGTGCTGTATGCATCTCTAGGTGATAAACATGCATGAAAAGTATCACAGCGTCACAAGAATTCAACTATTTAGAAAATATTGTTAATGTTGTAAATGACTATTGCAGCTGCAAATGCATGATTTGTAATGGAATACACAGATGGAACGAGGCCCAGCAACCATCAGTCCTGTGTTCCAAGAGCACTTGTTTGCTAATCCAAGTTTATCATTTTTAAAAAGTTAACTGATCTTTAGAAAACGCTATTGCAATTATTTTAGCACAGCTGACAACTGATGATTAAAGATGCAATAAAACTGTCCTTTAGAATAGTTGAATCAAATATGAATAGGAACTTTAAATATTATAAATATTGGTTTAGTAGTGCTAATGTACTAATGTAAAAAGTGACTTCAGCAAATGAGGGTTGAGAAGCCTTATGGCCTGGCGTTTGTAAGCCTGGACATGCCCTGATGCTCCGGTAACGTCCACCAGATGGCAGCTGTGTGAGTAGACCAGAGCCTGGGTGGCTGGAGTCGTTTATGATGTTCTGTGTTTCCTAAAGCATTTTGTATGATCGATGCCTTGCATGGAAGGGAGATGGCAACCAATGATGCGGAGGGCCTTGAGATCTGCAGCAAAACTGTACCAGGCAATACTGCAGCTTGAGAGGATGCTTTCAAGGGGGCACCTGTAAAAGTTGGTGAGAGTTTTTGGTTCTTTCAAAGGTTAGAAAAACTAGCCTTTTGCCCATAAATACCAGAGGTGTGTTTGCAATAAAAAAGGTTTTTTAGGCTCCCCAAAACTCTCCCTGAAGGAAGCTGGGGGAAATCTGATGTTCTGGGCTGATTTGCCTCCCAAAACCATGGGAACCTGAATCGGATACATACATTAATTGCATTTACCGTGATTTAAGTTTTTATTGTTCATCGTTTTATTCCTGTTCATTTGTTCTACATTTTTATGTGATAGACAGTTTAATCATGTGTTTTATTTCTGTACATTCTTCCCAGGGCACACTTGTAAATGAGACCAAGGTCTCAATGTGTCTTCATGGTTTAATAAAAGTATCAGCTATAACCTGTCATTAACAGCTATAACCTGGCAACTATGAATAGGAATAGTTAGGTAGCCATATTGGTATGAGGGCTAGTTAGCTGAGCTCCTGCCCTTTGGGCAAAAGAGAACATGTGCTCCCGTACTTCCAAGGGATACATTTGTTGTTGTTGATGACAGTGGCTTTAGGCTGGGTCCACATAATCATAAACTAGATTTCATCAATGTAATCATTCTGGAAAAAAGCCATATTCTAAGGACTGTTGAACGTTGTTAGTTTGAGGAACTCAAGCCCATACATTCATTTGATGTACAAAGAAAAGAAAAGAGGACATCATATGACATTGCTTCCTTGCTTGGTGCTCTCCACTCTACCTAATGAAAGAACATTTTGATTGCAGAAAGTCTCATGCAAATAGGAAATGGGCCATTTAGATGTTGCCCTAATAGTCACCGTGCAGCACAATTGTGTGCTTCCAGTCTAATGCAGCACATGTTCAAATACATTTTAAAATAAAATCAGACAAAGCATTTCAATATTGCTATGCATCAACAATTCACTGAGATTGTGACAAGATAAAAAATATAGTATGTTCACATTTGAGCAAAGTTTGTACTATAGGATTCAAATATCATCAATAGCTGTCAAAAATGTAAAGACAATGCAATAGATTTAAGAAGAGCTTGATAACTTCTGACCTTTTCTCATCTTTTTAGCTTTTCTGGGCCCCATCTTCATCCTCTCCTTGCTCTTCATAATTTCTCTGAGGCGGAAGGGAATCTGCTCAAGATGTTCATCCTGTCTAGGCTTGACATCTCGTTTAGACAGTTTGCTTCATTTATGGGGAAAAAGGAAATTGTGTCAAAGTAAGTGTGTTACTTTTTTATATAACCAGTACCAGTCAAACGTTTGGACACACATACTAGTTCAAGGGTATTTCTTTATTTTCACATTGTAGAATAATAGCGGAGAATCCAAAACTCAAACACTTGGCAATCAAGTAGTAATAATTAAATGGTTAAACAAATCAAAATTAAGTAATATTTTAGATTCTTAAAAATATATTTTTGACATATTGACAGCTATGCATAGCCCCTAGCATTATCTCAACCAGTGTCATCATCTGGAACTTTTTTCCAACAAAACATTCCCACATATACTAAGCACTAGGCTGCTTTTTCTTCCCTTCTGTGCAGTTCAACTCATCCCAAACCACCCCTCTGTCTGAATAAAATCAGTGTAGGAACAGAAGGTGTTACAACACCCTCTTAAACATTATTAGGAATGTATTTATTGTTATCATAATGACGAGAAAAAGCAATTAACAAAGAAAGAAAGACAGAGCCTTGTATACTGTCCAAGAGATCACTATGGTATGTAGAATATTTGTTTCAATTAGAGGCAATATGTATTTCATATACAGTAATTGGCATAGGCTGTATGAATTTGACCATGGAACATTTAAAACATTTAAAGGAAATGTCACTAAAAGATGAACAAATGTCAAACATTGTAAGGTTTAGAGATGTGTCATTAATCATGAATAATTACATTCGTTAGTATTTCTACTAATTCGAAGATGCCTTTTATTTTATTTAACATTGACCCGGAACTGCTTTCTTTTTTCATCTCGCGCACAAGACGCACGTTAAATTCTAACCACATGTTCCACCACATACTTTGTAACGTTACTACAATATTTAGCTTTTGTGGAAATACTCTAACAAGCAAAAGATGCAGTCCCATAACTAGTTCGGATTGTTTTGGTTACAAACGCATTTGTAGCCAGGTGCTAGAATGCTACAGTATTTTAAACTGTAGCCTACTGTCACCTAACCTAACACCGAATCAGTCGGAATACAGCGAACCGGATGGCCAACGTTACCTTTGACGTTGCCCAGTCTTAGCACCTTTTATTAATTCTGGTTTCGCCTGTTTATTTTTCTCCATTATCTCCTAGTTGTAATTCGCAGTTTGTACTGCATTTGTACAGTCTGCAACTCGTCTTGTCCCGTTTTTGGTTGGCAGATCGCATCCAAATGAAGGGGCATATACTGCCACCTACTGCACTGGAGTTTAAGGCCGTTCACGTCCGCCCTACTTCATACACTCATAAAAAGGCTCGTATTCCAAATAAAATAAAACGCCGCCTTTATAACTAACTCCTTCCCTTTCCAACCCCCACCTAACCATGCCATACTTTTCATAGAAAAACAATACATGCTCCAAGGTTTCCAACACAATGACCGGTGACACAGTCTTGTTTCTTGTTTTCCAATTACTCTCAATGTGACGTTCAAACCTGTGTGTGCATACCTGCTCCACACCACGTCCTCTCTCCTACACCCCACAATTCCCATCTCTGGACTAGGGGGGAGTGAGGTCAAAGGAGGGAAAATGTTGACAAAAATGAATCAAAGACAGGTGTTGGAAGGTTGAAGTCACCTATCACTGTGACTGTTGGGCCATCATCTGAAAATAAGCTTAACAAAGTGTCATGCTCATTTAGGAACTCTCCAAATGCTCCTGGGACGATAGATAAGTATAGAATGTTAAGCACTTGTGGGTTAGTGATAGTGACCGCATGGAATTCAAATAAGGATAAGGAAAGATACAGAATCTCCACTTTGGAGAAATAAGAATACCTGTACTACTGCCATGTCGACCGGATGTACTTTGGTTTGAGAGAACATATAATTGGATGAAGAAGGAGTGGCAGACATAGCTGTATTTTCTGGGGTGATCCATGTCTCTGTCAGGGCCAAAAAGTCAAGTGATTGAAGGGCAGTATAGATTGAGATGAAAGCAGATTGGCAGTTTCAGAAGCTTCCAGATACCAGGGATTTAACATGGGTTGTACATGTAGGATATTACACCTATACACATATACCGCTGTCATCTGCCACTGGACAACCACACACACTGAAATACTAAGATGGATTGCTAATAGCCTGCCATAGGTGAAGAGATACACTGACAGATTTGCAAGAGGTAGTGCCAGAGAGGCCGTTATGGCCATGCCCCTAGTGATACCTGGATAAATTAGAAACAGTACTGCAAATTATATTGAAACTAAGCTAAGTCCACAGTCCTGAGCGATCAGCTGGAAAATACTGCACTCAATTGCTATAGATCAAGCAAACCAATACCAGTAACAACTTGTACAAGCAAAATCTACTTAAATTCTTGAGAAGCTGTAATCCCAAAACACAGATAAAACACTCTACTTCTGTGAATAGCTGGAAACTAAAAACAAGATAACCATTTTCCAGGGAAATTAAAGGTTGAGAACAAAACGAGAAATCAGCTTCCTGGCCAGGCTCACATTGACTACTTTTTTATTCAAATAAAAACAGCAGAAAAATGCTTATTAGAAGCATCACAGATATAGATTTTTTCACTTAATGTCCAAAGTAATATGCTTAGGCAGAGAAATAACAGACTTCCTACATTTTAATGGGTTACAGTCTCTTAGAAATTAAACTGGGTCAAGGTATTTCAATCTAATATTACTAATACAAGCAATAAGGAGGTTTTTAGTGAGTTTGGTACGCTTCCGGAAGACAGGGAGCAATTTATTCAACATCGGCTGACCTAGTACAGAGAGTAGCTCGGTTTTGTTAGAATCGGGTCCAGTTGACAATCTGTAAGTAGAAAAACCTGCAAAATCGTCAGTGTATCAAATACTTGTTCTCCCCACTGTAAATATTGTATCTCTTTGTCTTGGTGAGGAAGACGGTCCTTCTATTATTTGACTGTTCTCCCCCGTCTATCAGTATTCACCATATGTGATCCATCGAATATGGCTATTTCACTTTCCTTCTCTTTTTTACTGCATCTGCAAAGGATACTATGTTTGAGATTTTGTTTTTCTGAAATAAGCTAGCTTGCCTCTGGCAAGGCTCCGTTTTCACCCCATTTCTTTGCGTTTGCAATCCTTTGGCCACCTTTCTTCTTTTACCTCTTGTACTATTTCATCCCTCTGTATTGCTAAGGTTTCACTATACATAACACCTCTATTCCGAGCTGCATTTCCTGGGATATGAGTACGGATCCTTTCTTCCTACTAGACTTTTCGCTCTGAGAAACCTATCCCTTGATCTTTAGCAAAAACCAAAAGCCTCTTGTTACTTAATAATTTAGCAAACTTAATTTTGTCAATTTTATTCTCAATTGCTTTTGTTAATTTAATGGGGTTAAAGTGCCCACCTTCTTTTTTAAACGTTATCATTACTTTCCATTCTGTTTGTTCGTTCTCCCTCAAACACGTTTAGAAGGCTTAGATTTTTTAACCTACGTCGCAAATCTTCGGAATTAAGTACCATTGTGTGGTACGCCTGGAGTATTTTATGCATATGCCCATCACAAAATGATAACAAGTAGTCCAAATAAAGAATAATGTAACGGTGTTCAGGTGTTGTGCCGAAAACTGTCCCCCTGCCGAAAACTGTCCCCCCTTTGCGTGACCGCGCACGCTATTTTCCGTTGCTGCAATATGCTTGCATGTCTGGAGATGTTTGCCCTTTGGAGATTTAGCTTACGTTTCTCTGATCTCAGTTGAACAAAACATGAATTATGTCAGTTCTTAAATACAACAGTATTTATCGACAAAAATCGATGTTTGTTCGCGCAGAAAACACTTGTAATGTGCAGCTTTTTGTCTGGCTTTTATTCTAGTGTATTAATTTATTCACAAAGGTTTTCCGCAATTGTGCACCATCATCTCTCGTGTTATATATCTCGTCAATTTAGCTATATATTTCAAAGTGCGTTAGTTAACCATATAGCCGTAGCTGTTCTAAGAAAATGAGCCAATTATAGCCAAAATTATGTTTTGGAATATAGATTGTGTTGAATCATTGTAATGTTTGGTGCATAACAAACATTATAACATTTATTTGTAATTCTATATCAGCAAGTGGACAGCAGGATATTGTAATGTGTCATTTTCTTGCCTGTCGACCCCCCCCCCCTCCCCTCTGACAAACTTACATTATTTTGGTAGCACATGTTGACGACAAAAAGGTATTTTACTCTAGTGACAAAAATGGGCACATTGTATATGGGGGGACAGTTTTCGGCAAGCTCATTTTCCTGCTTGCCGAAAATTGTCAACCCCCCCCAATCTTAAGGTAGGAAGGTCTGAAAGACTTCTAGATCATTTTGGTAGCTCATGGTGACCAGTAGTCAATGCAACAAAAGTTGTTTTACTCTAGTGACAAAACTGAGCATATTGTATAGGGGGGACAGTTTTCGGCAAGCTCATTTTCCAGCCTGCCGAAAATTGTCCCCCCCCCCTCCAACTTGGGACAAGAAGGTCTGACAAACTTCTAAATCATTTTGGTAGCTCATGGTGACCAGTAGTCTATGCAACAAAAGTTGTTTTACTCTAGTGTAAAAAATGGGCATATTGTATAGGGGGGACAGTTTTCGGCAAGCTCATTTTCCAGCCGGACGAAAATTGTCCCCCCCCCCAACATCTTGGGACAGGAAGGTCTGTCAAACTTCTAAATCATTTTGGTAGCTCATGGTGACCAGTAGTGTATGCAACAAAAGTTGTTTTACTCTAGTTTCAAAAATGGGCATATTGTATAGGGGAGACAGTTTTCGGCAAGCTCATTGTACTTCTTGTTTGCCTTTTTTCAGTACTTCCTACCTTTACCGTCCGTTCATCTTTTGTCCCTTCATGTTTAACTGGGCTTTTCAACCCCTTTAAACTTGGACTGGCATCAACTCTGTATTTGTACTTTTTAAGGATGTACAGTGCAAACACCCAAAAAATTTACACTAATATTAATAATTAAATTAGAACTTTAATAATAAACATTATTATTAGAAAACACTAACGCAATAATGAACATTTAAATGTGCATATATTAATGTTATTCACATTTATAATCATTGTAAAAAAAACAAATAAAATAAATATATGGATGTACATATATACTCCCATCAAGTGGAGTTCGAGCTAAATTAAGTCTGACAGGCATCACACAGAAAGTTCTCAATTGTCTGGGGTGTCACACAAGATCTGTGGAACCATCGTGGGCAGTGGTCACAGCCAATCTGAAATATATAATGAACTATGTTAACGCGTTGAAAAAACAAAGAATCTTCAATTACAATAACTTCATTTTCAGTACAATCTGATAATAATGTCTAAAAGAACTTTAATGCTTGTACAAATTCCTATTCCAACTGTTAAAGGTGTCTTTAAAGGTTACTTTCATTGTCAATTATGCACTGAAACATTCACCAGCAATTACCCCCTGAGTGTCCTTTTCATTATTGTCCACCTCCCCACAGAAGTGACACAGTTCGTTCAGGTCATCTAGCGAAATGTAATGCCAAGAAAATAGTCAATACATCTTGACAAGCAATTTCTGAGCAACCAAAAAGTATATGTTTGGTTTAAGTATAGTAACAGTATACTTTTATTGTATTCAAAGTCAACCTTAAAAATGAAGATTGTAATGTTAATTTAGATTCAGAAGTTCAAATGCAGAAATTGCTTAACAATCACATTGAACATACCAGTGTTTTGGAGAAGCGTTACTGCAACCTCTTTTCTTATGAGGCTAACAGCATCAGGTGCATTTGAGAAGTCAAATGTGTTTTTCATCAAAACACATTCAGCAAACTGTGGAAAAATGTGTTATTGGCATTCATATTTTGCTAAATAAAAAACGCAGACTTAAGATTCTAACACGACAAAGCTAGAATATAATTAACACTTCTGTTGTAATTATATATATCATTTTATATTTTTACTTCTAGTCAGTATACATTAGGTAGATAAATGTTTTTTGCTTTACTTTACAGCTTTACTTTACAACTTACTTTCAACGCAAAGACTCCACAAGAGGTACCATCTATTGGTACCATTTCAGTTCAGGCTGGATGGACAGGCCTTCCCCTGGATAAAAAGCAGATCCTTCTTCATGATTGATCAGCTCATGTGCTGCCACCCGGATGTAGGATGTAAAAGGGTAAAAGGGTATTTTCTAATACTTAAAGTCTCAAGATGGAAAGGGGGACAATATTCATCAGGCAGTGTCGTGGAAAATGCCGTTCCCAACTCAAACAGATGAAAGAACTTCAGGGGTGGTAAAATCAATTCGACTTTAATGAACGTCATCATGAAGCATGGAAGTTTCTGCAGAAATGACCAACGTACAAGTTTCGAACACACATATTAATACCATGTCTTATCTTGTATTCAATAGGTCCATCCTTTTTATTTGCCAATTACCTCCACCCCTAACTCTTGGTGATACTGTGTTGTGCTTGGTGTTTAGCAACTCTTGAATGAACCTATTCATCCACTCATGAGCCAGCTGGCCTTGGGAGACCCCAAAGACCTGGGAAGAGTTAAAGGGAGGCAGGGTGATAAGGTGGTAATTTAATACTGTCACAGAAAGTAGGTTCAGAGTATTTCTGGGGAGAAATCATGAATGTTGACCTCATCTTTAACTGTTCTTTGTTTCCAAGTGTGCTATACTACCACTCAGTGCATACTTGATTATATGAATAGATGTTGTTTAGCATTTTTTATGAATACCTGCAGTTTAATACATTTCTGGCTTATGAATATATATGACATCTAATGGACTACTAAAAAACGACTTCTATAATACTATGGTTACTTAATCGAGTTTGTCAGACCTTCCTGTCCCAAGATGGGGACAATTTTCAGCCGGCTGGAAAATGAGCTTGCCAAAAACTGGCCCCCCTATACAATATGCCCATTTTTTACACTAGAGTAAAACAACTTTTGTTGCATACACTACTGGTCACCATTTGCTACCAAAATGATTTAGAAGTTTGTCAGACCTTCCTGTCCCAAGGTGGAGGGGGGGAGAATTTTTCGGCAAGCAGGAAAATGAGCTTGCCGAAAACTGTCCCCCCATATACAATGTACCCATTTTTGTCACTAGAGTAAAATACCTTTTTGTCGTCAACATGAGCTACCAAAATAATGTAAAAGTTTGTCAGAGGGGAGGGGGGGTCGAATGGCAAGAAAATGACACATTACAATATCCCGCTGTCCACTAGCGGATATACAATTACAAATACATTTTATAATGTCTGTTATGCACCAAACATTACAATGATACAACAAAATCTATATTCTAAAACATCGTTCTGGCTAGAATTGGCTCTTTTTCTCAGAATGTTTAACTAATACACTTTGAAATATATAGCTATATAGACGAGATATATATAATACGAGAGAGATGATGGTGCATACGTTCGGAAAACCGAAATTTGTAGACTAATACACTGTAATATAAGCCTAACAGAAAGCTGCACATACAAGTATATTCTGCGCAAATAAATAGCGATTTTTGTCGATAATAAAACGCGTAAAACGTAATCATTGTACGGTTGTATTAAGGACAGACATAAATAATGTTTTGTTTAACTGAGATCAGAGAATGATAGGCTAAATTGACAACGAAGTGAAGCGCAAGCATCTCCAGACAAGCAAGCATATGGCAAAGGAATATAGCGTGCGGGTTCATGCGAAGGGGGGGACAGTTTTCGGCAGGGGGACAATTCTCGGCAACACCTGGTTTGAATCGCCTTAAAATGTGGACTTTTATTTTGAAGGCAAAACTCAAATACCACTATTGAGGATATTCGCGAATGGTTATGGTGGCTAGTTTAACAGATGTCGTTCATGTGGACCCGCTCTTAGCGTATTGAATATTTTTCATAAAACAGCTAATTAAACGCTCGCAGTACCGGTGATACAGATTCTAAGCCATCACACGATGTCGGCCCAGGCGCAGATGAGAGCATTACTGGACCAGTTAATGGGGACCTCGAGGGATGGTGAGTCTTTCATACCCAAAATGGCCAAAATGACACAAGCCACTGAAATGCTATAGCTAATAAAAGCGCTTTGCTTTCAGATGGTTAATAACTTAATACACTGCTAAAGTGGAAACGGTATTGGAGTTTACGTACCAACGACAAGTCAATCTTCATCATGCAACTAGTTCTAAGTTAAGGCCGCTAGCTAGTGTATCTAGCTACTTGCTCTCAACACGACCACAGGACAGTAGCGGGCTGCCTCGAGTGGTTGTGTTGGGTCCCGCCAGTGACATGTAGTGTAGTGTGGTGTTAAGGTACGGCTGACTAGGCCCCAATCCTGCATGCTAATGCTAACGAACCAATGTTGATGTGTTATTGATTGTATAAGTACAACACCAATCGCTGACAAACGGACTGTTGCACACTAGATCTCAATGTTATGCAGGGTGTACGCTGTCCTAATGATCTATTGATGTGCACAACGTAATTAATGGCTAGCACCACTGACATACTCCTTCTGGATTCGAAAGATTTTGTGTCAAGTGGCCTCGTCTGCGTCCTAACATCCTTAACTTGCGTTCACTGATATGAAAAAAACAGATTTTAAAATAACTGAAAAATACATAAGTAGGTGTTGAATTTACAGCACATTCCGATAATATTACTGATTTAATGTAACATCCCTTGTTTTAGTTATACATTTATATTTAGTTCAAATATGTCCAGGCAAATGACAATGTCAAATTAGTTTATTGATAATGTGAACACATTGTTGTAACAAAGTGCAAAGTAATTATTGATGTTCTTGTGACACCCACAGAATTGGGGATCTACTTATGAAGGAATAGTACACTCTTTTTGGCAATTATATGCCAAGCTGTTTAGATATTTTTACCCTTGTGCTAAGTTTATGTGCAATTCCAATATGGAAAAGACATAAATGATTAAATAAAACATGTACACTGATGAGCCAAAACATTCTGACCACTCACAGGTGAAGTGAATTATGTTGATCATCTAACAAGTGCACGTCAAGGTCTGAATAGGTTGTTCGCTTACCATCTAATCAGTTTTTGTAGTCCACGTGTTGGATGCAGGAGTTAAGACTTGAGCAACTTTGACAATGGCCAAATTGTTACGGCCAGACAACTGGGTCAGAACATCTCTGAAACGGCAAGCCTTGAAGGGGTGCTCCTGGTCAGCAGTAGTGCGGCCCAACTGACAAAACACAATCCGGCGACAGGGTGTTGGGCGCCAAAGGCTCATCAATGTACAACAAAAGTTATCCCATCTGGTCTGAACCAACAGAAGGTCTACACTGCCAGAAGGCACAGACATGTTAATGATGGTTACAGGAGGAATGTGTCACAAGACATCACACACCTACGTAGCCACAGACCGGAGTGCCCATGATGATACCATACCACCCTTGAAAGTGTCTAGAATGGGCAAAGGACCATTGGGACTGGACTTCAGAGCAGTGGAAGAAGGTCGCCTGGTCTGAGGAGTCATGTTGTCTTTAACGTCACATGGACGGCTGTGTACGAGTGCACTGTTTACTTGGGGAAATAATGGCACCAGGATGCACTGCAGGAAGACGAGCATGTGGACAGAGTGTGACGTTCTCGGCAATCTTCTGCTGGGAAACCCCTAAACCAAGGTTTCCGCAGGTCCTTAAAGTAGTTAAGTTCTGTTAGCATTGTAAAGAGGTGATTTTTAGCTCTGGTCGTGATCAGAGGAACCACGATTTCATTCAGAATTCTAGATGTCAACAAGGCACTTGGGATGGTTAGCTGCTTTCTCTCAACACCATTGTTTGTAAGGTAGATGGCTAGCTAATACCAAGCTATGTAATTCTGCTAGCTACATAGTGGAGATGGGCTGTTAAACTTCCCGCAGGTACCATTGGAAAGTGCAAACTCAATCAGAAATGTTTGGACAATCGCAACTATGCGTCGTGGTTGAAATCTGTTGAAGGGAAAGAACGAAGCTTGTGAGCCATGTGATATTTAATATTTCAAATGTGTATATATGGGAATTCATATATGGGAATCTGTGGAGTTGCAAAAGCTTTCAAACGCCCACGCCCCCCAAAAAACTGAACAGCTGGCAAAAAGGTAGCAAAATAACTTTCGTCTTACCTTTGACAAATTTCCCATTGTCGACGTCCGTGCCATTTCATTGTCACCGCATAAACAGTACTGTAGCTTGCATTATTTGCAACCTTCAGATCCGGCATGGCCTCATTCTGGAACGTTGCTTATGCACGTTGCAAGGCAACCAGAATACAGTGTGGCTAGCTACCCTTCGGCCAGTGTGGCTAGCTACCCTTCGGCCAGTGTGGCTAGCTACCCTTCGGCCAGTGTGGCTAGCTACCCTTCGGCCAGTGTGGCCATTTTCTAAACCCTTTCACAAAACAATTGCAGCACAATCGAAAACGAGATGCACATTTTAATAACTGTCATGTCTCCGTAGTGCAAGAACTGTAGAAGGAGTTAGGGTGGCTGTAATAATAAATAATGTAATCTCCCATATATCATTATTTAAGTTGGGGCAAGATTTAGGATTTAACAATTACAAACAATATCAGTTGTCATAATAAGATGTGGTGTTGTTGCTGGAGCACTGCTGGGTAATTCACACACATCTATGCAATTCATGTCCACTTCATTGGGACTGAAGTAATCATAGTCGGTACCCTTCCCTCGGCTGCACAAGCAGGACAGCTCTCTGTGCCAAAAAAGTCCAGGGGTAATATATAATTGTCACTGTCTGATCAGCCAGGTGCTTCACAGTGCCGCCCACACCATCAGGGGCACCCTTACCATGGGCTTACTCAGAGAACTTCCAGGTCACCTCCTTGATAGTAAAAATAAAAGGTAGTGTAGTCAGGAGATCAAGTTCATTCCTATAATGTTTGTGAAACTTTCTCTTTGTGTGCGGTTTTGTTAACTTTTTGCAGGTGTTTTCTTAGTTCATCACATTTGTTTTTTGACAGAGCAAGTTGCCTTATCAATTAGGTTATTTCATGCTTTGGTTTAATGTTTTTTGTGAAGTGGCTGGCAATCCTCTTGACTCATCTGGTTTTCAATATAATCTTAGTATATATTAGTCAATTATGATGAATATTTTCAGCATACTTGCTACATATACATTATCTCCTCACTGATTCATCCCTAGATGAATTCTAGATACGCAGCCCTTGCTTTGCGTCTCAATTTTTCCTGGTTCTGGAGCATCTCTGCCTCTCTTTATTAGACAGGGGCATGTGGAAGGACAAAATGGACGTTAAAACATCAGAAGCGATATTAAACCTTTAATTAAATGTTGCTATATTAATGAATCTGATTAAATTATTTGACCAATAAGAATACACAATTGACATGCCACGTCATTGACCCATGTACGCCGTAGAGATTGGCTAAAGTTAAAGTCCGGAACCGAATGTAAGTTGGCTAAGTAGAGCTAGCTGCCACTTTTCAGCAATAAAATAATAGCTACACTAGTTTGATAAAAAGATAATTTTGCTGACTCAAACCGAATGGCCAGCCATATCTTTTTATCATTGGATATGTGGTTTGTAATAAGAAGTAATAGGTATTCACTTAAATTAATGTTATTATTATTATTAATGGACCAAGCAACTATGGAAAATTTTTGGTCCATACATTCAGTTCTCTGCAATATTTTTATGCAACCTGAGCAAATAGTTTTTTTAAGCTATGTATCAGGACATTAAGTGTTTGTCCCATGCAAACACACTAACATTAGAAAAGATAAAAATGAACAATAATAAAAAAAGACTTGTGTTGTCTGAAGTGTAATTGATATTTTGTGAAATGGCAAAAGGGAGATAAAGTCATACCTGTTTCAAAATGGGACCGTTGAAGACCACACAATGCAACTTCTAAACCGGAGTGCATTTGAGGCACTTCCTTTTAGGACATCTTCTGGCTAAAACAGAAAATGTGGATCTTTTTTTTTAGATCTTTAGAATATATTAATTTCCTTGATTTTAACATAAGAAATTCTTACTTTTTATTGTGCTGATGTTTATTTGTATAAACATTTTTCGGAGTCTTTTTGCACAATAGAAAGCAGTCAATGTTAAGACACATGGGCCTCCTTCCCTCACGTGATCAAAATCTAGAATGTATGCTAGTGTGGGTGTGTTTTAGTGAAATCTTCATTCAAGTGTCATACAGACTCAACAATTCTGGCCCTTTATTTTATTTGCAAAGGTTCAGGGTATCAAAGGCAGCCCTTCTCATTCTGCAAGGGAGTTGCAGAAAAGCATCATGTTCATCGAGCCGTGAGTCCCAAAAATCATTCTTAAAAATGCTTTTATGAATATCAGAATATCTGTTTGCTTTTCTGAGGTATTGTTCGTTCAGCATTGCAGAAACCTGTAAAGCAATTTATAAGGATGAACTCAAAAATGCTGTGTTAAAGGCCCAGCAACTATCAGGGCAACTGTTGTTTTAAAATGCTGAAGCGGACACTAGGAGCACTTCTATGTTTTCCCTGAAGACTTCCAGTTGACTTTCTGATCATCTGTGTGATTCCCGACTTACTGCAGGGCTGGGCAATGGCAGGACAAATCTTTTGCTTCCTTTTTAAAACTTTTCATCAGCAAAGGTGTGGAAGAGGTGGAGGGTATGGCATCTGAGAAGTCTCGCAGTGTGTATCCACTAACCTCTTCTTTTATTCAGTCACATGTGCTCATGTCATTTGTGCTCATGTCATTTGTATGCTGGGCTCCCACTTAGTAAAAGGAAGAACCACTGTCACTTCAGGGCTGGTTCTGGACATCTGACTCTACTCTTGGCCGTTGTGCTGATTTTCAAAGCCATTTCCTCTAATATATCCAAGGGTTAGGGTGTTGATGATAATTTGAATAGGTTAAAATGGCAACATGGGCTGGCATGTTGGCCTGCCCTAACGGCACCTCAAGTCATACCACTCAAAAAGGCTGAACCAAAGCAGGATTTTATTTTAATTAAATTGACTTTTTCTGGTTAATATTCAAGATCACGTACTAGCGTTGTTTTACCTTTAAGCTGTGGGGCCAAAAGAAAGCAATGATTGAAATGTACATATGCTCAATTTAATTGATTAACATATTAGCATGCCTGAACATCGCTATAGCTTTGAGCAGAAGGAAGATTTTACCCAATTGGCCTGTTTATTTTTTTCTTCAGTGTGCCACAGTTCATTAGTCCTCTTACCAGTGGGCCCAGCGGCTAGGCTTAACTCAATTTCCTACAGGCTTTCTTTGACCTCTGTCGTTTTTTCTTTCCCATTTCTTTCCTTCTGCAGGTGACGAGACACGTCAGAGGGTAAAGTTCACAGAGGACAAGGTCTGCAAAAGCCACCTGCTCAACTGCTGTCCTCATGACATCCTCTCTGGAACAGTGAGTATGGCCCAGAAAGTCCCAGTGTATTTTTCTCTAACTGCTTATTTTTCAGTTCTGTACACACATTCTATGTCCCTTCTAAGATAAATTGTTTTATTCTTTCACTAAACCAAGTATTACATATTGTTGATGTTCAGGGAAAACATTTTTACAATTTGTCACAAATAAGATGTCTTTTATACAGGTAACAAGCTGAGATTAGGAGCACTCTCTCTTTGTTACCTGTATAAAAGACACCTATCCACAAGAAGCAATCAATCAATCAGATTCCGAACTCTCCACCATGGCCAAGACTAAAGATCTGTCAGGGACAAGATGGTAGACCTACACAAGGCTGTAATGGGCTACAAGACCATCGACAAGCAGCTTGGTGAGAAGTTAACAACAGTTTGTACGATTATTCACAAATGAAAGAAACACAAAATAATTGTCAATCTCCATCAGTCTGGGGCTCCATGCAAGATCTCACCTCGTGGAGTTTCAATGATCATGAGAACTGTGAATCAGCCCAGAACTTCACTGGAGGATCTTGTCGATGATCTGAAGGCAGCTGGGACCATAGTCACCAAGAAAACAATTGGTTACACACTACGCCGTGAAGGACTGAAATCCTGCAGCGCCCGAAAGGTCCCCCTGCTCAAGAAAGCACATGTATAGGCCCGTCTGAATTTACATCTAAATGATTCAGAGGAGAACTGGATGAAAGTTTTGTGGTCAGATGAGCCAAAAATCAAGCTTTTTGGCATCAACTCAACTTGCCATGTTTGGAGGAGGAATACTGCCTGTGACCCCAAGAACACCATACTTTGGGGGTGTTTTTCTGCTAAGGGGACAGGACAACTTCAACGCATCTAAGGGACAATGGATGGGGCCATGTATCGTCAAATCTTGGGTGAGAACCTCCCTTCCCTCAGTCAGGGCATTCAAAAGGGGTTGTGGATGGGTATTCCATCATGACAATGACCCAAAACACTCGGCCAAGGCAACAAAGGAGTGGCTTAAGAAGAAGCACATTAAGGTCCTGGAGTGGCCTGGCCAGTCTCCAGACCTTAATCCCACCGAAAATCTGTGGAGGGACCTGAAGGTTCGAGTGGTCAAATGTCTGCCTCAAAACCTTAATGACTTGGAGAGGGTCTGCAAAGAGGAGTGGGACAAAATCCCTCCTGAGATGTGTGCAAACCTGGTGGCCAACTACAAGAAACGCCTGACCTCTGTGATTTCCAACAAGGGTTTTGCAAAGGGGTCAAATAATTATTTCACTGAGTAAAATGCAAATCAATTTATAACTAATTTGAAATGTGTTTTTCTGGATTTCTTTGTTGTTATTCCGTGTCACTGTTCAAATAGACCTACCATTAAAATTATAGACTGATAATTTCTTTGTCAGTGGGCATACATACAAAAGCAGGGGATCAAATAATTATTTCCTCCACTGTATCTCTCCCAAAGATTTAGCAAAAGTTATCCATGCTTTCATTACTTCTCGTCTAGATTATTGTGATTATTTGTACGTGGGTGTAGAACAGTCATCTTTTCGTCTGCGGCTAGTACAAAATGCAGCTGCTTGTCTATTAACTTGAAAGAGAAAGCGTAAACATATAACACCAGTCTTGGCCTTTCTCTCCACTGGCTTCCTATCTGCTTCGAAATTGATATTATGGTTTTATTGCTTGTTTTCAAGGTTTTGGCACCCCCTTTTCTGGCTGAACTTTTACACCACCATAATTATATTAGAGCTTTGAGGTTGACCAACCAGATGCTCTTGGATGTCCCAAGATCCAGGCACAAACATAGAGGTGACCGAACCATTTGTGGTGGGTGCTCCCATCCTCTGGAACAGTTGGAGCTGCACAGACCCTACAAGTCTTTTAATCCCAGACATTGACTTAAATGTGCTATATCAATAAACTTGACATTGACTGCAAATCATTACATTATTATGAGTGATCAAGTTTATCCTGTAGTGAAACATTTCTATCCTGAGGGTAGTGGTCTCTTCCAGGATGATGATGACTGAGTGTTTTGATGAGTATGAAAATGATGTGAATCACTTGCTATGGCCCTCACGTTCACCAGATCTTAACCCAATTGAACACTTATAGACAGTTTTGGACCGGCATTGACAGTGCTGTTTACCACCATCATCAAAACACCACATGAGGAAACTATATTGTAGTAGATTCCCAGAGAATCTGTTCCAAGGCGCATTAAAACAGTTCTGGTAGCTTGTGGTGAACAAACCCCATACACCATGTTGTGTTATTTTTGTTTTTCTTCATTTGTCTTCAATTTACCTTTCAGCGTATGGACTTGGGTGAGTGCGCCAAGACCCATGACCTTGCTCTTCGGGCAGACTATGACATTGCCTCAAAGGAGAGAGACATGTTCTTTGAGCTGGATGTAAGTATGTCTCCGTGGGTTTGACATTTTTCTTTGTAGCAGGGGCCTTACAGTTGTTGCCCAGGCAGCAGCTACCTGTAACATTTTTCATTGCACAGGTACCTTTGTAACTTTGCTTTCAACCCAAGTGTTCATTCAGACCAACTGTGTAACTGCTTGTCCCTCAGGCTGTGGATCACCTAGAGTCTTTCATCGCAGACTGTGACAGAAGGACAGAGCTGGCCAAGAAGAGGCTGGTCGAAACTCAGGATGAAATTAGCGCAGAGGTGGCAGAGAAGGTGAGACATTGCTTATCGTTCTGCTGATGCACTACGTGTGTGTGTGTGTGTTTGACCTATTAAGCAGATTGGGAAGTTTATGTTGCTCAGAGATACGTTTTGTGTGTGTACAGGCAGAAAAGGTGCACGAGCTGAACGAGGAAATTGGGAAGTTGTTGGCCAATGCAGAGCAGCTTGGTGCCGATGGCAATGTGGAGGAGGCCCAAAAAGTCCTGCAGGAAGTGGAGAAAGTGCGCAACAAGAAAAGAGATGCTGAGGTACACAGCTGTGGATCCCATTAAAGAGTCACCTGTACCATGTGGTTACGAATGCATTTACCATTACAGCTCTACTAGCCCAATAAAACTGTTCTTTAAACACTGGTTGCCATACTCTATGCCATCACACAGTGTTCATTTTCTTTTTCACATATTTGAGAGTATTGTAATTCTTAGTATTATTGTAAAATTCTTGTTACTTATGTAGCTTTTTTCAAGGTCCAAAAGTGGCTTTACAGACGTTCTGTATCTCTCCTAGGATGAGTACCGGAACTCCATGCCTGCATCCAGCTTTCAGCAGCAGAAGCTTCGAGTCTGCGAGGTTTGCTCGGCCTACCTGGGTCTACATGACAATGATCGTCGCCTGGCTGACCACTTTGGCGGGAAGCTTCACCTGGGATTCATTCAGATCCGAGAGAAGCTACAACAGCTAAAGGTCTGTCTGGATTCAAATACAGTCTGGGGCTTTTTCATTGTAATTTATACATGTCAGTTTAATATTCTTTTTAAATAAAAAATTTATATTTGTAATTTTTTGGGAAATAAAATTATTTCTGTAGTATTGATTATAATTTATTACTTACTTAATTACCTAATAAAACATGAAGTAGGGGCATTGGATTTGGCCAAATACTGAAATACACAGTAAACTACTGCAGTCAAATGATGAACCCTTGCAGCTGGGGTTAGCATTTCAGCCATGTCAATATCTTCACATTTTGGTTTGCGTCATCTTGTATAGTACAAAGGTGTCCTTTATATTGTGGATTTTGTAGACCCTCGGCTACAAGAAAAATATACAGAGAACACCTTTTGTGATACACTGACGGTTTTATGTGGTAAAAAAAACACATTTGCTAATGTATTTTTTTTTAGGGGGGGATAGTAACATTTAATAGGTTGCCTGTTTTACACAGTATGTGGATACCTCCACATATAATATAAATATACATTATATAATGAACATGTCATATCTCAGTATTGGGTACTCCATGTTTTTGTCCTTTGGAAGCTCTAAAATATAAAAAAAAATGGCTAAATGGGGTCCCTGTATCTGTTGTGTTATAAAGTACTTACAAAAGCCACCACTAGATGTCAATCCTCACTTATTTTTGGACAAGGTTTTGTAGTTTTTTTCCCCAAAAAAAGATATAGCTGTTGGCTTTATATTACACCATAATACGTCACATTTGGTTGTTTTACCGCAGTATCTGACTGATTTATGCATTTAAAGGCTTACTTAATCGTTTTTGGAGAATTGGGAAGCTTCTGGTTGACCGAAATACACGAATGAGGTATCATTCTTTGCAGCAGAATGTCCTCTTAATACGATAGTGTATAACTTTTACAATTTCGGAGTAATAAAAAAAAAAATGCGATGACAATCGACCTTTAAGGGTTAAAATGATTGCATAAATGTCTGTAGTTATTAGTTTTAGAATGTTAAAGCTGTGATATTAAAGACATTGTTTTATTGTAAACTATGGACGTTGCTTGATGTTAGAGCTGTCTTTCCAAGTCAGTCCATTTGAACAGGGTATGCCATGGATCTTAAATGTTTCCCCTCAAAATATCACAATGGCAGAATCTATTGGTATGCCATGTCATTCAAAATAGAGTGTTGGTGGGGTGGGATCCAATAGTTCTACCATATTCTACCATGTCATTCAAAATAGAATGTTGGTGGGGTGGGATCCAATAGTTCTACCATATTCTACCATGTCATTCAAAATAGAATGTTGGTGGGGTGGGATCCAATAGTTCTACCATATTCTGCCATGTCATTCAAAATAGAATGTTGGTGGGGTGGGATCCAATAGTTCTACCATATTCTACCATGTCATTCAAAATAGAATGTTGGTGGGGTGGGATCCAATAGTTCTACCATATTCTACCATGTCATTCAAAATAGAATGTTGGTGGGGTGGGATCCAATAGTTCTACCATATTCTACCATTGTGCTCATGATGAAGGCACCAAGTACTATAACAAATATGTAACGATTTTGTTAAAAATGCCCATCTCTCTGGAAAGCTAAAGACATGTTATCCAACACAGAATCACACCTATGCCTCACTAGGTATTGTACTCTGATTATTAGGCTGAAATGTGGTCAGCATGGAGTTCAGAACAGGGCCTGCAAACAAGTCTACAAGTTTATTAAGTGCATAGTAAGTGCCACGGATGGCGGTTTGGAATGAAATTAGGCAATGGAATTAGGAGGATTTGCAAGATTTATAAGTGTTTTAATGCCTAGTGATGGCAATTAATTATTCATTTTTATCTTATTTAATGTGAAACAAAGTCATGTAATGACATCTAAAACTATACATGCTAAACCCTTTGCATTGTGATGATCACTGTCATGCTGGAAGTTAAGTAAACAAAAAAAGAAAGCATTATGATTTTACAATTTTAGTGTTATTTCAAACTTTTACTATAACAATATCAACAACAAAAAGGAAAATACAACTGCACTTTTCAATAGCCTGGCCACTTTAAATTTAGCATGCATTTAAACCTGTGTATGTTGTGTTGCACGTGTTAATTGCAAGTCTGGTTTTCCATTTCCATTGATCAGAAAACTGTCCTGGAGAAGCAAGAGAAGAGGAACCAGGATCGCCTGAAGAGGAGGGAGGAGAGAGAGAAGGAGGAGAAGATGATGATGAAAAAGAGGTTGGTTTTGTCATAGTGTATTTTTGTGCTGTTTTTAATTGATCAGACTAATTAAAGCCTTTACAATTTTGGTGTATAATGCCACATATCAGAGTTATACTCACTGGAGATGTTGAGCCTGGTTTGGTTTGACTTTTCAAGACTAACTTAAGTTTTGATGGTGACTATTAAGTATTTTAAGGTTTTCTGATTTTCTTTTGTAGGACAAGATCGCCTAGCCAAGAAAAAAAGAGGTAAGGAAATGTGCCTCCGGTGAATCTATAGACGTGCAACTTGGGTGTGTACTAGGTGGTTACTAAAACCAATACATTGGTGAATCTATAGAATTGTAACTTGATTGTGTACTAGTTAGTTACTAAAACCACTACTTTGATGCATCTATAGAATTGTAACTTGGTTGTGTGATAGTTGGTTACTAAAACCAATACATTGGTGAATCTATAGAATTGTAACTTGGTTGAGTGATAGTTGGTTACTAAAACCACTACTTTGATGCATCTATAGAATTGTAACTTGGTTGTGTGATAGTTGGTTACTAAAACCACTACTTTGATGCATCTATAGAATTTTAACTTGGTTGTGTGATAGTTGGTTACTAAAACCAATACATTGGTGAATCTATAGAATTGTAACTTGGTTGAATGATAGTTGGTTACTAAAACCACTACTTTGATGCATCTATAGAATTGTAACTTGGGTGTGTGATAGTTGGTTACTAAAACCAATACATTGGTGAATCTATAGAATTGTAACTTGGTTGAATGATAGTTGGTTTCTAAAACCACTACTTTGATGCATCTATAGAATTGTAACTTGGGTGTGTGATAGTTGGTTACTAAAACCACTACTTTGATGCATCTATAGAATTGTAACTTGGTTGTGTGATAGTTGGTTACTAAAACCACTACTTTGATGCATCTATAGAATTGTAACTTAGTTGTGTGATAGTTGGTTACTAAAACCACTACTTTGATGCATCTATAGAATTGTAACTTGGTTGTGTGATAGTTGGTT
>JACXGK010007546.1:0-12787 GCA_016801125.1 Novumbra hubbsi
GGAGTGGAATGTGCACTATACCGGATAGGTACAGAGCTGGAACGGGCTACTTTGTTACTAAGTAGAATAAGGCTTGAAAGCCGAGAGCTGCGTGGAAACGCAGGAGTCAAAGAACCAAATACGTAGTTGTGAATGACTATCGTGGTACTTAGTTTGTACTGACACTGAGCCAAGGGAAATGGGGAACTAAGTAAGGCCAATGATCAGCGTGATGAGGGACAGGTGTGCGCAGGTGGCCAGGTGCTTGGTGACGGTGTGATTTGTGACAGGGAGGAGCACATCGCTCACAGGCCACCAGAGGCCGCCAACGGGCCAGCAACAAGCAGGTAGGGTGGAACCCTGACAAAACCTGCCTTAATACAAACGCCCCCCTACAGCAGCTCAACGCCCCCCTTATCAAAATATTGCATCCAGCACCCCCTATCGTCCTCTGATCGCCCCAGTTGAGAAACACTGATCTATTTGATATCTCAATTCAGCAAAACATAACACCTCACAAACCAAGAAAAAATAACACAGCCAACTACTGACGGGTGACAAATTACATTTTCTACCTCCCTTTTATGGTCACTTCCAATCATGTATAGTTACAAACAATATTATTTAAAATATAAATATATATTACAAAAGTTACATTCTCAATCACCAAACTGGAAGTGTACTGCATGATACAATTAAGCCATTAACATCCTATCATGCTCCTTAGCATGTGTCATGTTTTGGCTGGGGGCCCTGGCCGTATCTGTGCCTCGGGGCTCGCAATCAGGGCATGACACATGGAGGTGCCTCTAGGCCACTGTTGTGGCGTGGAGCTGCCTCTAGGCGCCTCTATGCCACTGTTGTGGGCTCCTCAATCAGAGACAGCTGTTGCCAGTTGCCTCTGATTGAGGAGCCTACTTAAGTTAGGTTTTAGCCAATCTATGTGTGGTTTATTGTTTGTTTCTTCACACAAGGTTCACGATCCTGTCTTGTTTATTGTCATTGTTCTGTGGATACGCTACCTGTTTTATCTGTAAGTGTTCACAGTGTGTTTGTTATTTAGTTAGATATACGTTTTGCTGTTTAATCCAGCACCTTTACTTTTCGTGTACAGTTTGTGTTTTGTTTGTCTTGTGTAGTATTAAATTCACTGTTTCTTTCAAAAATCTCTTCGAATGGTTCCATCACACACCGCGACCGTGATAGAATAAACCTCCATAAGGAACCAGCGACATTCAACGAGCAGCATCGGAGGAGAGGGGAGTATATTTAATTAGGAGATTGGGGTTCAGACTCCCTCTCCTCTGATGATTCAGGGGCAGAGTATGAGGACTGGGATCTCCCCGATGATGATCAAGACTGGGGTGTCAGTATGGGGTGGAGAAATCCACCTTTCACCTGAGCTCCATGGGTCACCTCGGCACCCAGCCCGGCTGCACTCCAGAGGCCCCCCCAAACAATTGTTGGGGGCGGGCTAATGGGGTCCCCAGGGGTGCCATGGCTGGTACCTGAGGGGAGGTCCGGAAAGTCTCCGTACCTGTCCCTGTCTACGCTGTCTATAAATGGTCCCACAGTTGATAGTGCATGACAGAGCACCAACCAAGCCATGAAGACCAAGGAATTTGCTGTAGACCTCGGAGACAGGATTGTATCGAGGCAACGGTCAGGGGAAGGGTACAGAAAAATGTCTGCAGCGTTCAAGTTCCCAATGTGCCCAGTGGCCTATATCATCCGTAAAATGGAAGTTTAGCACCCCCATGACTCTTCCTAAAGTTGGCCACCCGGCAAAACAGAGTTCTCGGGGGAGAAGGGCCTTACTCAGGGAGGTAACCAATAACCCAATGGTTACTCTGACACAGCCCCAGCATTTCTCTGTGAAGAGAGAAGAACCTTCCGGGAGGACAACCATCTCTGCAGCACTCCACCAATCAGGCCTGTATGTATGTGGCCAGACAGAAGCCACTCCTCAGATAAAAGGCACATGACAGCCCGTCTGGGGTTTGCCAAAAGGCAACTGAAGGACTCTCAAACCAGAAGAAACAAAGTTCTTTGGTCTGATGAAACAAAGATTGAACTCTTTGGCCTGAATGCAAAGCTTCATGTCTGGAGGACACCGGGCACCACTTATCACCTGGCCAATACCATCCCTACAGTAAAGCATGGTGGTGGCAACATCATGCTGTGGGGATGTTTTTCAGCAGCAGGAACTGGGAGACTAGTCAGGATTGAGGGAAAGATGATTGCAGCAATGTACAGAGACACCCTTAATTGAAACCCTGCTCCAGTGCGCTATGGACCTCACACTGGGGCAAAGGTTCATCTTACAACAGGACAAGGGCCCTAAGCACAAAGCCAAGATAACAATGGAGTGGATTAGGGAAAGCTCTGTAAATGTCCTTGAGTGGCCCAGACAGAGCCCAGACTTGAACCCGATTGAACATCTCTGGAGAGATTTGAAAATGGCTGTGACTTGAGACGGTAATTGCTGCCAAAGGTGCTTAAAGGGAAGCGTTGTGAATACTTTCCGGATGCACTGAATACATTTTTTTTACTTAACTTTAGTTTTAGGAACGTAAAGTTATGAATGTGTGTTAGTTGATTAGCTTTAAAGGTTCATGTTTAATTGTACATAAAAACCTACGTCTCCTACGGAGACATGCACTAAGCTCTTAGAAATGTACCTTTAAACTGAGAGATGTGACCATTAAGTGTCGTAGCACTGTTCTGAGAAAGAACTGTTCCCATGAGAGATGTTTTTTTAAAGCTTTGTTTTAACAGGGATAACAGACCTGGATCTCTTTTGAGGCTGTGCCCTGTGTAGACATGTATACATGTACAGTTAGGCACACGAACAATATGAAAATAAAAACATTTTAAAACAAAGACAACATCATATTGACCCTGTTTTTTTATAATGGGCAAGACACAGGGTGTTTAAGTTTGGTCTGGAGTTTGTTCCATAGATAAGGAGCAAAGTAACTGAAAGCAGTCTTACCCAACTCTGGTGGACACTTTATAGTACTCCACGCCCTTCAGCTCAGTTGTTGTGGAATGCTCAGTTCTAAAGATTACAAAATAGAGAGGTAACTAGAGTTACTTAATGCACAATATAGTACTACTGGAGATGATATTTGGGTTGTTGGGCATCATGTGCAGTTAGATTTATTTGGGTCTGGTGTTTGTAAAATAGGACAACCACGGATCAGTCCATTACATTGGTGTTCTCTTTTTTTATAGCACTGTTTGGTCGTTTTTGGATCAAAACAGTATCACATTTTAAACATAAACTTCTGAACATATAATAATTCCCACTTATGCTTCTTTAAGTCATTTCAAATATGAAACAGGGATTGATATGTCAGGGATTGATATGTCAGGGATCAATATGTCAGCAAAACATAAGAGGGGGTTTCCATTGATGACTCAGTAAGATTGCGCAACTCCCTAGGATTAAAGGGTACATAAGAGGTCTCCTGGCCACACGCCACACAAACAAGACGCTCTTGAGAAAGAATCATCATGAAGACAATCAATCTGTGCTTACTACTAAGTCTGGCAATAGTAGTTAACTCTATGCCAATATCACCACCTACTGAAGATGAAGCTCTTGCAGAGGTATGTTTTCTGTCACATATCATGTCTGGATGGTCTTTATAACTTTTTACAACTGAATTTATTATATAATGCAACAGAAGTGCATTTGGTTTGGTCAGGTCTTAAGTATTATATAAAATGTGTTCTTGGAAATAACTAGTTAAGTAAAGGCAAATCAATCATTCAAATTAGTTTACGTTGAATTCAGTAACTATTGAATACTTGCTTTGTTATTTTTTATTCTGAATACATTATAGTAAGTGTGTATTAAAGACAAATGCTACGTCTTGGCACACAATATTGTACACACCATTGTTTACCAACATATTAACATAATTTTGTCTGTTTTTTCTATAGACCTACCTTAAGCATTTCTTTAACCTGACCGAGGAGACCGGTCCGGCTGTCAGAAGGGGGCCCAGCCAGAGGAGCAGAAAAGTCAGCGAGATGCAGAGGTTTTTTGGCCTAGAGGTGACAGGATCCTTGGACGCAAAGACTGTGACAATGATGAAGAAGCCACGCTGTGGTGTACCTGATGTTCACCTAAGTCGATTCTCCACCTTTGATAACCTTAAGTGGCAAACGAACCAACTTACTTACAGGTGAGATGATTGAGAAAGACAAAGTTGTCCAAAGTGAATTGATTCTTAGTAAACATTGGGTGAAGAACGTTCTGATACTTTGAGAAACATTAAAAATAACAAAGATCTATTGTTCATTATCAAGTTATGTCAAACTAACACTGAAGAATGTTTGGTGTATTGCATTCATCAGGATTGAGAACTACACTCCTGACATGTCTGTAGCTGAGGTAGACAACTCCCTAGAGAAAGCACTGCAGGTGTGGGCCAAGGTTTCTCCCCTGAGGTTCACTCGCATCTACAGTGGCACTGCTGACATCATGATCTCTTTTGGAGCAAGAGGTGAGGAACTACCTGCTTTTAACACTCTAGGTCAAACGAGTTGAGTGGCGTGAGCTTACAAAATAAGATGGTCCAATAGCGTCCTTGTTGGGTCAATCTGAAAGTTCTTGCACTCTGTCTTGCCATGATTGGGAACATATCTGCCAAGACCATGTTATAATTATCATTGTTAGACTGACATGCTGATCCCATAATAATAATAACTGATCTATCTGTACTCTGTGCATTTCTTCTCTTCTCCGATGGCTCATACTATGATTTCTCTTGTTTGCATAGATCACGGTGATTTCTACCCTTTTGATGGACCGGATGGGACTTTGGCCCATGCATTCTCCCCTGGCCCTAATATTGGAGGAGATGCTCATTTTGATGATGATGAGTACTTCACCTTCAGCTCATCCAGAGGTAACCCATATCACAATAAAATGGATCATTAATGAATTTACCTTTTTACTAAAATTGAAGCAAATGTGTAATTATGTGTTATGTTGATATAGGGTACAACCTGTTCTTGGTGGCTGCCCATGAGTTTGGCCATTCCCTCGGTCTCAGCCACTCCACTGACCCAGGAGCACTGATGTACCCAATCTACAGCTACAGAGACCCCAACACCTTCTTACTTCCCAGCGATGACGTCAATGGTATCCAGTACATCTATGGTCAGTATTCATCATTCCTGCTTTAGCCTAGTATTGTTGTTTTACCCTTTGTTTACCGTTTCAATGATTAAAGAACATGCTCCGACAAAGTACTATACAATATACAATGTACTATATAAATACTCTCCAAGTCAATTATGTGACTTATCCGTCATATGTATGAAAGTTGTATTAATGACTTTCTGTGTCATCCAGGCCCAAACCCAGACAAGAACCCCAATCCAGACAAACCAGACCCTACACCCCCTTCCACTCCTGATGCATGTGACCCCGCCCTGGTTTTGGATGCTGTCGCAACACTGCGTGGAGAGAAGATGTTCTTTAAGGGCAGGTAAATCACATCATCATGTAACATAGATAACCTTGAGCAATAAAATTGTAAAGCATAACACAAGCTCTTGCAAAAATAATTCAACCTGTTCATCTCTCATGAATGTCCAAATGTCCTCCTTCCTTCCAGAATCTTCTGGCGTAGCTACTCCCAGAGCAGCCAAGCAGAGCAGAGCCTCATCAAGAACTTTTGGCCCAAAGTCCCTGAGAACATTGATGCTGCATATGAGAGCCTGCTATCTGACAAACTGTACATCTTCAAAGGTATATCAAAGTCATCAATGGTTTCAAATTAGCCTTAGTATGACTACTGTCCTGGAAAAAACTAGATTTTGCACTAACCTTAATGAATATCACTACACTATGCTGTGCCAAACAAATCAAATACAATTATTAAATACATTTATATATAAATATATGCATTATATGGAAATACACCGTATCATTCTGAAATGAAAAAAATGCAGATTCTGCAAATTCCAATGAAAGAAATAAAGTTAAAATAAAGTGCTGATATTATTACATAAGTCAAATGCTCTATTTACCCTTTGTTTCATTATTATTTTTTTATTTACTCCATATGACATTCCATACTACACAACCGGCTACTAGAATAAGCACTATTCTTATACACAATATGGCTTTAATTAATACTGCCTAAATAACTGAACCAGTAATCTCAGTAAAACTGTCTGTTCCATCAGATCATCAGGTCTGGGCTCTTAATGGATATGACCTAGTTCCTGGCTATCCCAAGAACTTGAATAAGATCGGTCTACCAAGTACTGTGAAAAAAGTTGATGCTGCCCTGTACGATGTAGATTCTAGAAAGACCTTGTTCTTTGTTGGTGAATATTACTACAGGTTAGTGGATTATGTGCTAGGAAATTATAAGTGTATTTACATTATTTGTATTCCTTTTTGTACAGTATATTGCCATATATCTCACTACAGTTTAATTTGTCATAGTTACGATGAGCAAAAGAAAAGGATGGACAGAGGTTTTCCAAGGCGTGTGGATGAAGGATTCCCAGGCATGACAAGCAAAGTGACTGCAGCCTTACAGGTCCAAGGTGAGTGTGATAGAGCATGTTAACATACAACAGTGCATTACAAGCCAAGAATATGGACATATTATTCCACAGTTTTCATTGAATATATTTTACCTGAATACTAGTTTGTGTTTTTGTATTAAATTGATTATTGATCCTTCAGTGTGGTATGTCTGTAACATCTCAATACTATTTGGTTTTACAGGATACACGTACCTCTTCAGTGGTTCCAAGGTATTTGAGTACAGCATGCGGACAAGGAGACAGTTCCGTGTTCTAGGAAACAGTTACTTCCTGCGCTGTTAGAACATCAACCCACATGAGCTGTTTAAGTAACAGCCATGAACATCAATGAATGTAGCAAAATAAAACATTATTTATATATATTTTTTGTGAGTATTTACAGATGTTTTCTATAAAATATTCTTGTTATATGTAAATATTTATTTATGTACAACTTTTTTCACATATTTCTTAATCAAATAAATTCAAAGTTACTGTGATTTTGTGTTTTGACTTTTACTGGAAATATTATGAAGCATACATATTGATTAAATTTCTGAAGAAATATAAGCTTAAGGGATCAGGTATCACACCTGCACAAAGAAATTAAGGGAAGCTTTAAACAACACATTTGGTCTGGATGAAGAAAAGAAACTAAAGTGAAAAATCTTTACTGTACATTGTGTAATTCCTTCAGAACCAAATGACTTACTGGTTAATGGAATCCAAAAGGAACAACCGTCTGAGGGCTGGAATTCATGTAACACGTCTCCAGAAACTTTCACTCAGTGTGAACCTGCTCTGTGAAGAGAATGGGGTGCCAACGGTGGACCTGCCAATTCTCTGTGTTCTCTGGCAGACGTCAATCGAGCTGACAGTTTGGTCAGAAATATGCACTAGTCTGTAGCCTGCTGGAGGTCATTTTGTAGGGCCTTGGCAGTGCTCCTCCTGTGCCTTCTTGAACAAAGGAGCATATATTGGTTCTGCTGCTGGGTTTGATGCCCCTCTACAAACCTGTCTAGCCTGCTTTGTGTAACAGCTTATTTAGCAAACATACAAAAACGTTGTTTTCACAAAAGTGATAATTACATTATGAAACAACTTTACTTTCACCTGCTTACAATATAATGTTAACTTTACTGACTTTACTTCCAGACCGTAGTCAGAACGGCTCAGGGAAGCCTACTTGCTAGCTCAAGGGCTAGAACAGATAGCTGGTTGAATTTATTTGATTTCTAGTTCTGAGTTAAAACAACACCAATTGTAACCTCTAGTCCCCGTTTTATATAGAACCATCTCAGGAGCCCGATGAGCATCCTCCAACCCATCCCATAACTTTGCGATATACAGTACTGTAGAGGAGTCTTGACCTGCTCATGGTCAGGTGGCAAGCCCACCACAAGGTCGACCGGTTCGGTTAATTCTCTGCCAAGGGGCGTAAACCTTTGGGTGAACCCCTTTGAGCTGTGCTTTGTTTATCTGTAGACCATTACAGCGAATGGAGTGGCAACGTTCTGCAGTGGTGGCAAGGATCTTCTGTAGAGTGGCATAAAATCGCTCTACTAAAGACTAGATTAGCTTGTGTAGTAGTAAAAGCAGGTTTAGTGGGCTTAACATCTGTTCCCTGTAGGAATTCAGTAATAGCACCTTTCTTTACCTTTACTGAAACTGTTCCTGGGTTGTATAAGTGGAATTTGGATTTTAGGCTGTACCATACCCAAACATCCAGCGTGTTCCTTTTTCTTCACTTCCCTTGCACAACAGCAAGCCCCTTCATGTTATCATGCCCAGAATGCCATAAAACAGCTACAGTCATGTGAAAAAAAATTTGGGTCATTGTCATGTTGTATTGTCCACACCCGCTTCTACTTCAATTTTCGGACAAAATGGATTCTATGAAAGTGAGCTGGCCAGGCCCTGCTGCTGCAAAGCAGCCCCAAACCATGACATTTCCACCCCCATGCTTTATAGTTGGTATGGTGTTCTTGTACTCAAATGCTGTCTTTGGTTCGCGCCACACTTTTGTTCTGTTACTGTGCCCAAACAACTCTACTTTTGATTGATCTGTCCAAAACAAATTGTTCCAGGTGTCCTGATCTTTGTCTAGGTGTTCTCTGGCAAACTTTATTCTTGCCCTCATGGTTCTTTTGACAGCAAGAGTTCCCTCATTGCACACCTCCAAATCAAATCAAACATGAGCAGTCTCTTATGGTAGATTAATAGTAATTTTCCATATACTGTGACAAGAACAATCTGTAGGGCCTGTGATGACATTTTTGGATTGTTCTTGTGGTCTGCTTTTGGGCTGAACTTGCTAGGACAGACTCAGTGGTGTAGTCTAGGTGATACTGTTGTGGAAAATTCTTCGGTTCCCAACTCAAAAGGTTACAAGAACTTCTGAGGTTTTGGAATCAAATAGACTTTAATGAACGTCATCACAAAGCCGGGAAGTTTCTCCAGGAAAGACCAACATACCCATGTCCAACACACACATCTTGTGTCCCATTCAACAGACCCTCCCACTCATTGGGGCATCCGTGGCCTGTGGATCTGACGTTGCCAAGGAACAACATCAGTCTCTTGACGGTCATTTTTCGGCGCAAGTAATACATTCGTGTTTTGCTTGTAGCTAGTGTGAATACTAATGAGAATATGGGACGAAGGCAAACTACATTCTTTCAGTGTTTTCATAAGCCTGCCATGCTCTCAATTGCATGTAGATGCATACTGGATGCAATAATGAGTGTGGTGGTGCTTACTGGATGCTGCTTTGGGATGGGCGAGCATCATACAAGTCAAGTACCACCAGTCCTTACCCCCCGATTGGAACGAACAGGTATAATCAACTCACCGCTAAGAGTATACCGACTAGAAAAACTACACTGCGCCACTGGTTGGACTGACCTGGATATGTTGGCAGTTGTTTTAAATATTTTCCACTTGTAAATTAAACCCAATTAACCCCTTAAACGTTTTGCATGGAGGAGTAGGAAAAACTTTATCTCAGACTGGTAGACAGTTATAGGAATTCTTATTAAGGTTATCTCAGTCAAAGGGGGCAATACCAACTATTAGGGTGTCCTAATGTTTTCCTCAGAAGGAAATGGCATCTTTGTAAATCTTCTGTTAAATAAATGTTGTCAATACAACAAAAGTAAAATGAATTGTGGCCTTGTTTGGTAGAGTGGTCTGGACCAGTGCTTGTGAAACTTGTGCACTGCAGTAAGAGTTTGAATCTGGTCAACTTCTCTTTCAGCAAAACCTTTCCACACTTCCCTGTACAAAACTTTCTTGGTAGGTAGTTGATATTATAGATGATGGCTTGATATCTTATAAGATGTCAATTACCTTTTGGACAACATATGGACTTCTTCCTACTTGTCATTGTATTCATCCTTGTTTGTATTTGTGGTATAAATGCTATATAGTGTTTCAAAACAAGTAAACACTAACTGCCCAAATAAATAGCTTTGCACTATTTTCTGTGGCCTACCAGAAAATTCCTCCACTGTATCTGATCCTGATTAATTAATGTCTGTGTATAAACATCTCCTGGTACTTGGTTCCTTGATTAAGAACTTGATTAAGAATGGTAGAAAATGGTGGAAATATTAGATCATAGGCCAGCAACTTCCTATTTAGATTTATATGAGATAACAATCGATTCTGCCAGTCATTGTGATCATTTGTGGGGAGACATGACGGATCCTGTTCTCATGGATCAACTTGGAAAAACACAGATCCTGCTCTTATTTAATTTACAATCAGGCAATGTCCATAGTTTGAACCCACTATCTTTTAACATAAGCACGGCTTTGTAAACATAATTATTTTAATTTAGGACACATTTTAGAATTAACACAATGAATGATTTTTATATTTGGACAATAATTATTTTTACACCATCAGTTTGAGATTGCTTACAATTCTATAAAATAATTATAATAATATATTTTCATTCAGGGCATCAATATGTTTTTTCATGTGATAATAGATTAATATAGAATATATTTTAAACAATAGTACCACATAACTGAGTGATTATATTTCACGTATTACATTCACACCAAAAACGTGTCAACGTTAATATTCAATAAAGGAGCATAACAGAAATGTACAAAACACATTGGGTTACATCACAGGAAACTGCAGCAATTCAACGGTTCTCAAAAAATTGTTCTGCAAACTCGTATTACAAAATGTCACAGCTGTCTGCAATGAAATATTCTGTAGGCAGCAATGTGTACAGGAAAGTGATGAAATGTGTTGCATGGTTGTGATGGGACTTCACCTAATAATAATGACATGTTTACCATAAGTAATGATGTAACAAATTGTAATAAAAATTATAATAATGATATCATTTAATATCCAAAAGGCTAGAATATAAGTACAACAATTTGTCACCATCCAGCTTGATCTAGCTGTATACCGACATGGATATAAGGAAAAATCACTCTGTGAAAAATAAATAGCATACAAGGATTTAAAAGAATAACACCCCTGTGTTATTGGTCTTGATGAGAAAATGATTTGCTTAAAAAATATCACAACATTGCAGATAACATTTTGATCAATACCAATTTATACATTATCTTTAGAACATTATTATTGTTGAGAGAATATTATGCAATAATTATGTCTTTAAAATATATATTTTAGCATTCGGTTTTTGTTTTTAGTTTGTTTCAGAATGATAGACAATGGATTCAATTACTTTTTTTATTAATTACACACAATACCCCATAAAGAAAAAAAAGTGTTTTCTATTTTTAATAGACTGGAATAAAAATAGAAACATGCACAAAAGTATTCACAGCTTTTGCTAAATACTTTAGCACCTTTGGCAGCAATTACAACCTCAAGTATTTTTGAGTATGATGCTACAAGCTTGGCACACCTATTTTTGGGCAGTTTCTGCCATTCTTCTTTGCAGGACCTTTCCAGCTCCATAAGGTTGGATGGGGAGCACCGGTGCACTGTCATTTTCAGATCTCTCCAAAGATGTTCAATCGGGATCAAGTCTCGGCTCTGGCTGGGCCACTCAAGGACATTCACAGAGTTGCCCCCGAAGCCATTCCTATGTTATCTTGGCAGTGTGCTTAGGGCTGTTGTCCTGTTGGAAGATTAACCTTCGCCCCAGTCTGAGGTATATAGTGCACCCAAGCAGGTTTCCATCAAGGATGTCTCTGTGCATTGCTGCATTCATCTTTCCCTAAATCCTGATATGTCTCCCAGTTTCTGCAGCAGAAAAACATCCCAACAGCATAAACCTGCCACCACCATGCTTCACTATGTGGATGATATTGGCCAGGTGATGAGCGGTGCCTGTGTCCTCCAGACATGATGCTTGGCATTCAGGCCAATGAGTTCAATCTTTGTTTCATCAGACCAGAGAATTTTCTTTCTGAGAGGTCTGAGAGTCCTTCAGGTGCCTGTTGGAAAACTCCAGATGGGCTGTCATGTGCCTTTTATCTGAGGAGTGGCCTCCGTCTGGCCACTCTACCATACAGGCCTGATTGGTGGAGTGCTGCAGAGATGGTTGTCCATCCGGAAGGTTCTCCTCTTTTCACATAGCAACGCTCATCATCTGTCAGAGTGACCAACGGGTTCTCGGTCACCTCCCTGACTAAGGTCCTTCTCCCCTGATCGCGAAGTTTGGCCGGGTGGCCAACTCTAGGAAGAGTCCTAGTGGTTCCAAACTTCTTCCATTTACTGGAGGCCACTGTGGTCATTTGGACCTTCAATGCTTTGTTTCTGTTCCCTTCCCCAGATCTGTGCCTCGATACAATCTTGTCTCTGAAGTCTACAGACAATTCATTGGACTTCATGTCTATGTTTCTGGTCTGACATGCACTGTCAACTGTGGGAACTTATAAAGGCAGGTGTGTGCCTTTTCATATCCAAATCATGTCCAATCAACTGAATTTACCACAAGTGGACTCCAATCAAGTTGTAGAAACATCTCAAGGATGATCAGTGGAAACAGGATGCACCTGAGCTAAATTTTGGGTGTCATGGCAAATGCTGTGAATACTTATGTACATGTGATTTTTTTCAGTTTTTATTTTTAATAGATTTGTGAATCAAATATCACATTATCATTATGGGGTATAGTCTGTAGAATTGAGGAAAAATAAATATTTAATACATTTTGGAATGCGGTTGTAACATAACGTGGAAACAGTGAAGCGCTGTGAATAATCTTTTGGATGCACTGTATATACAGTGGGGGGAACATTTTAAC